>CM052659.1:4375881-4396654 GCA_028533165.1 Leontopithecus rosalia
GATGATGGAGTGATGAAGGGATGATGAGGGATAAGGGATGATGAGGGATGGAGGATGATGAGGGATGGAGTGATAAAGGGATGATGGAGGGATGGAGGGATGATAAGGGATGGAGGGATGATAAGGGATGAGGGATGATGAGGGATGGAGGATGATGAGGGATGGAGTGATAAAGGGATGATGAGGGATGGAGGGATGATGAAGGGATGGAGGAATGGAGGGATGATGGAGTGATGAAGGGATGATGAGGGATGGAGGGATGATGAGGGATGGAGGATGATGAGGGATGATGGAATGATGAAGGGATGATGAGGGATGGAGGGATGATGGAGGGAAGGGGATGATGAGGGATGAGGGATGATGAGGGATGGAGAGATGATGGAGGGATAGGGGATGATGAGGGATGATGGAGGTATGATGGAGGGAGATGGAGGCAGGGGGGATGGAGGGATGAAGGGATGATGGAGGGATGGAGAGATGGGGATGATGGATGGATGGAGGGATGATGGCGGGATGATGAGGGATGGAGGATGATGAGGGATGATGGAGTGATGAAGGGATGATGAGGGATGGAGGATGATGAGGGATGGAGGATGATGAGGGATGGAGTGATAAAGGGATGATGGAGGGATGGGGGATGATGAGGGATGAGGGATGATGAGGGATGGAGAGATGATGGAGGGATGAAGGGATGGAGGGGTGGAGGAATGACAGGGTGCAGGAATGGAGAGGTAAAGGGATGGAGGGATGGAGGTTTGATGAAGGGGTGGTGGGGTGGAGGGATGGAGGGATGATGAAGGTATGGAGGAGTGGAGGGATGGAGGGATGAAGGGATGGAGGAATGAAGGAGGGATGGAGAGGTGGAGGGATGGAGGGGTGATGGGATGGAGGGATGGAGGGATGAAGGGATGGAGGGGTGGAGGGATGGAGGGATGGAGTGATGGAGGGTGGAGGGATGGAGGGATAATATAGGAATAATGGAGGGAAGATGAAGGGATGATAGGGATGGAGGGATGATAGAGGGATAGAGGGATGATAGAGGGATGGAGGGGTGGAGGGGCAAAGGGTGGAGGGATGGAGGGATGGAGGGATGGAGGGGTGGAGGGATGATGGAGGGATGGAGGGGTGGAGGGATGGAGGGCTGTGCCAGGGATACAGCAGGAGAGCTGGGGCTTATCTGTGAGGGTGTATGACTGCACTTGGCCAGAGGTGGGCACCAGAGGGTGCTGTGCACCAGGCCCTCCCAGGCTGCCAGGCCGCACTGCCAAGTGGGGACACAGCAGGGGCTTCCAAAGAACTCCTCCCAGGGGTCCCTCTGGGCTGGACAGGGGCCTCCAGGCTGTAGACAAGCAAGCCAGAAACACTGGCTGACACAGGGCTTCCCTCCCAAGAGTCCTCAGGGAGGCCTGCAGTCCCATGCCCAGCTAGGCACAGGGTCGGAGCACACCAGAGAGGACTGCAAGGCACAGGGATGGGTCCAGCAACTCTCGCCACAGGGCCACCCTCCCACAGCCAGCCGGGAGCCCCAAGGGCAGAAGAGTGCCCTGTGACCCAGCAGAGATGTGCAGCGAGCACCAGAGGTCTGAATCAGTGGAGATCTCAGCCAGTCCTCCCTTCCCGCACAGGGCTGGCGAGAAGGCTCCAGGTGGATGGGTGTTGCCAGGGCTAAAGACGCAATGCAACCGGGCATGGTGGCTCACGCCTGGGGTCCCAGAGCTTTTGGAGGCTGAGGCGGATGCACTGCCTGAGGTCAGGAGTTCGCCACCAGCATGACCAACACAGTGAAACCCCATGTCTACTAAAATACAAAAAATTAGCCAGGCGTGGCAGTGTTGCCTGTAATCCCAGCTACGCGGGAGGCTGAGACAGGAGAATCGCTTGAACCCAGGAGGCGGAGGTTGCAGTGAGCCAAGATCGCACCACGGCACTCTAGCCTGGGTGACAGAGTGAGACTCCATCTCAAAAAACAACAACAACAAAAAGACAATGCATTTAAGGCATGCTGTCAGGACTCAGAAGCCTTTACAGTTTCATGGTTTCCTGTGTTGATAGCCTGGGCCAGGGCCCGCACAGAGCAGGCTTGAGAAACAGGCTGGAGAGGCAAGCAGCCTGTTTCCGTGCAGGGAAGATGTGGAGTCTGATGACAGGACTGTCCCAGGCTGGCCCAGAAGTCCACTGCACTCTGGGCTGACATCTGTCCCCAGCCCCTACCCCGGAGTGCCCTTACCTACAGCCAAGAGTGCTCACCAGGCAGGAGGAAGCTGCATGGGCCACACTGCTGGGGGCAGGGCTCACTCACCCTTGTGCAGGACGGCATTGGCAGGCTTGTTCCCAGCAAGGGACTCCTTGGACAGGTGCTGGTGGCTCTCGGCAAGGCACTCCACTTCAGCCAGGCGGGCATTGAGGGCCATGGCGGGGTGGTTGGGGTCCTGGGTCATGTTCAGGTAGGCAGCCCTCCGGAGCTGTTCCTCAATGACTAGTGCCTGCTCTAGCAGCTGGGGGAGGGGGACAGAGTTGGCCCAGCCCCTCCCCCTGAATGGCTACCCTCCATCCTCCATCAGCACCCACCCCAGGCCAAGGCTCCCAGCAGAAAGGAGAAAAACAGGACATACTCCCATCTGCTGCCCACCCTGGCCTGGCGGGCAGCCAACTCTTAGAGCTGTCGCCAAGCTGGGTTCTCTGTACCCATCAACCCAGGGCAGCAGATACTCCCCAGCCAGGGCCAGAGCAAGAAGCCACCACTGTTAGTTGATGGACTTACTGACTGCTTCGTGGCAGTGTGACCCAGGTATACGGCGGGGGTGGCTGCTCTCTAATTCCTTTGCCCAGGACCCTCCTGACACCCGTCCCTCCTCGCCCCCTGTAGCCCCTGGCCCTGCAGAAAACTGACCTTGAACCTGCGGGCCAGGAACTTGTTCTTCATCTCCAGGTAGTTGCCCTTGTGAATCTCAGACTTGAAGGGCTCGTTGAGGATCATGTACCTTGGGTCATTCTGGATGTCCTGCCAGCGGGCGTAGCCGTGCCTGGGTGGGGAACTGTTAAGGGCAAACCTGGCCATGAGAAGAGGTGGGGCTGTAGGAGGAGGCAGCTTGGGCAGGGAGGGGCCAGCCGGGGGTCGGCATCCGGGCTGTACACTCTCAGGCGAGTCCTCAAGCCCAGCTGCAAGATGAGCATATCGACGACAGGATGGCGACAGCATCAGCAGACACTGACGGGTGCCCTGGGTGCACCAGACACAGCCCGGGGCTTCAGAGGGTTAACTCTTCACCCAACAACCTGGGTGATATGTTTAATCCTGCCCCAGCACCTGAGAATGGGTACCTTTTTTGGAAAAAGGGTATTTGCAGATGTAATCAAGTTAAGAAAGGGTCCTACCTGATGAGGGCGGGCCCCAAACCCAATGACTGATATCCTCATAAGGAGGGTAAAATCTGGGGCCGGGCGCGGTGGCTCATGCCTGTAATCCCAGCACTTTGGGAGGCCGAGGCAGGTGGATCACTTGAGGCCAGGAGCTGGAGACCAGCCCGGCCAATATGGCGAAATCCCATCTCTACTAAAATTACGAAAACTAGTTGGGCATCGTGCCGCTCGCCTCAATCCCAGCTACTCGAGGGGCTGAGGCAGAAGAATCACTTGAACCCAGGAGGTGGAGGCTGCTGTGAGCTGAGATCACACCACTGCATTCCAGCCTGGGCCACAGAGTGAGACTCCGTCTCAAAAAGAAAGAAAGAAAGAGAGAGAGAGAAAGAGAGAGAGAGAGAGAGAGATAAAGAGAGAGAGAGAGAGAGAGAGAGAGAGAGAGAGAGAGAGAGAGAAAGAAAGAAAGAAAGAAAGAAAGAAAGAAAGAAAGAAAGAAAGAAAGAAAAGAAAGAAAGAGAGAGAGAGAAAGAAAGAGAGAAAGAAAGAAAAGGGTTGCACACAGTGGCTCAAGCCTGTAATCCCAGCGCTTTGGGAGGCCGACGTGGGTGGATCACTTGAGGTCAGGAGTTCAAGAACAGCCTGGCCAACATGATGAAACCCTGTCTCTACTAAAAATACAAAAATTAGCCAGATGTGGTTGCAGATGCCTGTAATCCAAGCTACTTGGGAGGTTGAGGCAGGAGAATCACTTGAACCCGGGAGGCGGAGGTTGCAGTGAGTTGAGATTGAGGCACTGCACTCCAGCCTGGGCAACAGGGTGAAACTCCATCTCAAAAAAAAAAAAAGAGGGAAATCTGGACCCAGAGACACACAGGGAAGAAGCCATAATGACAGCAGCAGGGAGCGGGAGACACAGCAATGCCAAGGATTTCTAGCCACCGCCAGAATTGAGGAAGAGCAAGAAGAGCATGGAAGGGTGAGGAAGAGCAAGGAAGGCTTCCCGGGAGCCCTGAGAGCGCTCTGCCCAAGGTCCACAGAAGAACAGGTGAGTGCCTGCCCAGCCCGGCCTGGCCAAGGATACGTCACAATGCCCGCCAGCAGCCAGTAGTCGTGGCGCCGGTGCCAGATGTCGTAGATTTTCCCCGAGGACACCGCAGCCCGCTCCTCATTTTGCCACAGCGTGTGCAACTCTGGGAAACGAACCAAGATGAGCAGGATGAGAAGTGCCCCAGCTGCGACACACAGGCAGGACTGGACAGCCGCTCCCTCCCTCCCTGCCCCTGCCTCCACCCCCAGAGGTCCAGTGATCCAGTGTTGCTAAGAAAGGTTACACAACGGACTTTTAGCAACCAGTCACACTCTAGTATAAAGTCACCACTGGTCGAGACTCCTGGGACCCAGTCAGGAAGCCTCAGCTCTCTGCCCACCCCCCAGGCCCAGTACCTGTGAAGCCCCCATCCGCAATGTTGAACATGAACTTGAATTTCCCCTTCTTGTCCTCCTTCTTCCCCTCGTCCTCTTCCTCTTTGTCACCATTTTGCTGTGTTTCAATGGGCTCCTTCTCCTCAGCCTTGGTGTCATCTGCTGGGGACACATCACATTCATTCATCCATCCCAAAAGCAGTGTCCGGGGCCTCTCTCTGTCAAGAACTGGGGACCCAAGAGGCAAGTAGAAAGCATATCTCCTTGTCCTCAGGGGGCTCGCCATGCAGAAGGGTTTTTAACAAGCCGTCCTGAGCAGGGAGGTTAACTCCAGGTCCAGTGCTCCTCCCCCAGCACATCAGGACCACCCAGGAGCAGGGCAGGACAGCAGTATGAAAGTACAGTTCAAGTTCAAAGACACAGGGCTGCCTGAGGGGGCTGATCTGAGGACAACTGCTCCAGAACATTCCAGTGCCTAGGGTATGCAAAGCTTCTGGCTGAGCCCCAAATCCCCCAGGCCAGGCTCTATGACCAGCCCTCCTCTCTCTCAGCGGCTGGGCACGGCAGGGCTCAGGGGAGAGGAGGGGAGCCTGTCCCCTGGCATTGGCTCTGAGGGGCTGGCGAGTCCAGGCTCCCAGATACTAGCTCCAATCAGGCCTGGGGCCAAGGGGACGGTGCCTGGGAGACTGTGGGAGGCTGAACAGGGTCCAGAGGGCACCCTCAAGGGACCACAGGGCATGGGCGGAGAACACAGAAGAGCCCCAGACCTGGCCTGAAGTCAGCACCATCCCCTCTGCTGTGGATCAAGCTCAGCTCCAGCTTGTCCAGGATCTTCTCCTTCTCAGGAAGCACCTCCTCTGTAAGACAAGAAGGTTCACGGTGTGGGGCGGGGTCCCAGAAAGCAGAGAGGACTCTGGGCTGCTGGTTTTCCACAATTCACATGTTCTGCAGAGTCCAACAGCTGCCACCAAAAAGAACTCCCCTCAACCAGGTGCAGTGGCTCAAGCCTGTAACCTCAGCACTTTGGGAGGATCCTCCCTCAAGGCAGGAGGATCACTTGAGACCAGGAGTTCAAGACCAGCCTGGGCAACATAGTGAGATCCCATCTCTACAAAAAATACAACAAATTAGCTGGGCTTGGTGGCACTCATCTGTGGTCCCAGCTATTCAGGAGGCTGAGGCAGGAGGACTGCTGAGCCTAGAAGGTCAAGGCTCCCATGAGCTGAGATCCCACCACTGCACTCCAGCCTGAGTGACAGAGCAAAAGCCTGTTTCCAGAAAAAAAAAAAAAGCACACAGAAGATGAGTTCCCAAGAAGACAAGGAAATCACCAGGTGACAGGAGGGAAGGGGAAACTGAAGCTAGGGAGGCAGGAGCTGGCGTCCACTGCCCCAGGCATGGGTGAGCAGGCACCAGGAAGAGGCCTGGAGAGCTTAGAACTGTCTGTGTCTCGGCACCCAGGCAGAGCAGGTGAGGCCTCAAGCCCAAAAGATGCAGAGAACTGGCATGATGCCAACAGCCTCCAACACCGTGGTCTCTGTGAAGGAAAGTTCTCACCACCAACCATGGGAGAGAGAAGGCCCATCTCCACCACGGGATCAAGGAAGAGAAGGTCTCCCGTCAGGAACCCACACCCAAAGCCTCGACCTCATGTGGGTGGTATCTGAACTGGGCCACCCTAGGCAGACAGCATCATAAACCTGCTCCCAGAACGAGGCTGCCTGTGAGGCCTCCTGGCTTGAGCTTCCAGAAACAAAAGGGGGACATGCTCCTACTCCCCAGAGGACACAGGGCTCCTGCAGATAAACGTCACCCAAGGATGCACCAATCCAGACCCAGAAAACAATGACACCCCCACCAGCAGACACACAGGAAGCAGACCAGCAGCCTGGGGTAACAGGACAGCATCAGAGACGCTCAAACAGGGGTGTCCAATCTTTTGGCTTCCCTGGGCCACACTGGAAGAAGAATTGTCTTGAGCCATACATAAAATACACTAAACACTAATGACAGCTGATGAGCTAAAATATATATTATATACAGAGAGAGAGAGAAATATATATGATATGCATATGTACATATTGGTTTTATATATATACATATATATATATATATATATATATATATATATATATATCTCACCAAAAAGATAATGTCTTAAAGTTTACGAACTTGTGTTCGGCCACATTCAAAGCCATCCTGGGCCACATTTAGCCCATGGGCCACAGGTTGAAAAAGCTTGCTCTGAAATAAATGTATCTAGAGTGACCAAAGACAGAGAAAAAAGAAAAAGAAAGAAGAGAAGCCACAGGGAAAGAATAAGACTCCCTAAAAACTAGAAAAAATAAACAGATAAAATTTCTAGAAATGTGGGCAAATCACTTGAGGTCAGGAGTTTGAGACCAGCCTGACCAACATGGTGAACCCCATCTCTACTAAAAATACAAAAATTAGCCCAGTGTAGTGGTGGGTGCCTACTAGGGAGGCTGAGGCAGGAGAATCGGTTGAACCTGGGAGGCAGAGGCTTTAGTGAGCCAAGATCAGGCCATTGCATTCTAGCCTGGGTGACAGAGCAAGACTTCGTCTCAAAAAAAAAAAAAAGAAGAAATGAAATGCGTAATCATTAACATTCTATGTTACTGGATGGCAAGTAAGAAAATAAATTATTTATTTATTTTTTTTTTTGAGATGGAGTTTCACTGTTGTTACCCAGACTGGAGTGCAATGGCACAATCTCGGCTCACCGCAACCTCCGCCTTCTGGGTTCAAGCAATTCTCCTGCCTCAGCCTCCTGAGTAGCTGGGATTACAGGCATGCGCCACCATGCCCAGCTAATTTTTGTATTTTTAGGAGAGACGGGGTTTCACCTTGTTGACCAGGATGGTCTCGATCTCTTGACTCGTGATCCACCCGCCTCGGCCTCCCAAAGTGCTGGGATTATAGGCGTGAGCCTTGCGCCCAGCTGAAAATAATTTTTTTTTAATTTTTAATTGCAGAATTCTAAGATGTGCTCCAAGACTTCTAGCCCTTGGTGTCCATGCCCTGCAAAAACCCCTGGATGGTGAAGAGGATGGACTAGACTCCCCAGAGCAGCTTCCGTTTTGTGGCACGGGTGAGCTTAAAATAGAGTGAGGACCTGAGTAGGCCTAACCTGACCACACGAGCCCTTTCCTCTGGCCAGTCACAGAAAAGGAAGTCAGATATTCGAAGCATGGAAGGGTTTCTGTTCGCCATTGCTGGCTTGAAGACAGACTATGCTACACGGCAGGAATGTGGCTGACAATGCACCCAGCTGACAGCCAGCAAGGAAATGGGACCTCAGTCCTCCAGCCTCACGGAACTGAATTCTGCCAACAACAAAGAGTGAGCATAGACGTGGACTTTTCCTCAGGGCCTCCAGACGAGAACTTAACCTAGTCGATACCTTGATGTCCTCAACCTTGTGATATCCCGAGCAGAACACCCAAAAATACCACGCCAGGCGTCGGCCCCACACAACTGTCAGCTCGTGGTGAGTGCTGTATTAAGCTACTATGGATGCAGTAATTTGTGACACAGCCATGCAAAATAATACAAATGGGAATGGTTTAAAAAACAGCTGTGCAAAGAAAACATACATGGAAGCTCGATCCAAGGATTACTCAAAAAGCTTGGCAGACAAATAAACAAAAAAAAAGCACAAGATATAAAAACCGTGCCAGCCCCCATGTTTTGCTGACCTTGTACTCTGCTTTCTCCCTCAGAGCATTTGGAGTCTGTGGTTGAACAACACGTATTTGTGTTTATTGTTGATTGCCTGTATTCCACACTGGAATACAAACCCCACGAATGAAGCTTTCAGCTGTTTTGGTTCACTGCTTGTGTCCCCAATGCCTGGGACAGCATCTGATACTCAGCAGGCTTTACATATATATATACATATATATATATATATATATGTTTGCTGGATGAATGAACCAATCAATGAGTAATAGGAATTCCAGAAGGAGAAATTCCAGAAGGAGAAAATAAATATAATGGGGGCAAAGAAAATATTCAAGGAGAGAATGAGAATTTTCCCACAATTGATGCAGAACATAAATATTCAGCTTGAAGAATCACAGTGAGTCACACACAGATAAATAAAAACGTCACTCTAAAAACAAAACAAAAATACCCTCCATTGTAGGGAAGCCACATATCATCAAAGACAAAGAGAATGTCTTAAAAGCAGTCTTTCCATGTGAGAAAAGATAGAAATGAGAAATTTCCTACACAGGAGCAGCAATTACACCAACAGCAGCCTTCTCAGCTTCTCAGCAGCCTTCTTGGCATAATGAATGCCAGATAAAAAAGGAAGAATATCTTCAAAGTGCTGAGGGAAGATCCCTATCCCGTCTAGAATTGTAATAACTATTCAAGAGTAAAAGAACTAACAAACAGTGAGAGAATTTACCATTCCCAAAAATGTGCCGAAAGCACCATTCAAGGTGTGCTTTAGGAAGGATTTGAATGAAGCAATGATGAACAAGTAAGCAAACACAAACTGGTAAGAATGTAAGGAGATCTAAAAAAGGATTAAAGATTTAGAAATAAGCGTAACAACAAATTTGGGAAAGTAAAAACAAACTGAAACTAAAATACTGGGCAACAGCAACATGGCAGATGAAAGGGAAGTGAGTTAGAACTAAAGCTATCTAAAGTCCTCATATTCAGAAAAATTTAAGAGTACAGAATAGAATTGACTATAAGCCTTCCAAATGAGTTGAGGGAGAAAAGAGGAGATATAAAAAATATATAGATATAAAGAAAATTTGATCAGTCCAAGAGATGTCAGGAAAGGAGGAAAAAGGAGAAAAGAGAAGGGTAATATAAAGTATAAAATAAGACAGTAGAAATCCACCACATATCTAGCTATTACAATAAATATAAAAGAATAAACTTGCCAGATAAAAGACTAGGACCCTATAATTAGATTTTAAATGACAAATCCCTTATACACTGTCTACAAAAGATAGACCTAAAACATTACAAAGAGATTAAAAGTGAAGAAATAAAAGAAAATATTTGTAAATCGTATATCTGATGAGGAACATGAATCTATAGAAAGACCTCATGTAAGTCAGGCACAGTGGTACACCCATGTGATCCTAGCTACTCAAGAGGGTAATGCCAGAGAATTACTTGGGCCTGGGACTTCAAAGCCCGGCTAGCCGACAGAGTAAGATCCTGTCTCTAAAAGTGTTAAATTAATTAACTAAAAAGAACTCTTATAATTCAATAATAAAAAGACAATCCAATTTTAAAATAGACAAAGGATCTGAAAAGACATTTCTTCAACGTATTATATACAAATGAGCCATAATCACATGAAAAAACATTCAACATCTTTATGCACAAATGAAATACAAATCAAAATTACAATGAGATACCACTTCTCACCCACTAGGATGACTATAATCAGAAAGACAGATAATAACAAGTATTGGCAAGGATGTAAAGAAGATGAAACCCTCATACACGCTGGTAGGAATGTGAACTGATGCAATATACATGGAAAATAATCAAGCAGTTTCTCAAAATGTTACGGAGAATTACCATATGATCCAGCAATTCTAATCCTAGATATATACCCACAAAAACAAATGTGGCCGGGCACGGTGGCTCAAACCTGTAATCCCAGCACTTCGGGAGGCCAAGGCGGGTGGATCACGAGGTCAAGAGATCGAGACCATTCTGGTCAACATGGTGAAACCCCGTCTCTACTAAAAATACAAAAAAAAAAAATTAGCTGGGCATGGTGGTGCGTGCCTGTAATCCCAGCTACTCAGGAGGCTGAGGCAGGAGAATTGCCTGAACCCAGGAGGCGGAGGTTGTGGTGAGCCGAGATGGCGCCATTGCACTCCAGCCTGGTAAAAAGAGAGAAACTCCATCTCAAAAAAAAAAAATGTGTACACAAATGTGTACAGTAGCCAAAAAGTAGAAACACAACTCAAATGTATCACTATGAATGGATGAATAAAACATAGTAGATCTATACAGCAGAATATTATCTGGGCATAAAAAGAAATCAAGTACTGCCTGTAATCCCAGCACTTTTGGAGGTCAAGGTGGGAGGGTCACTTGAGCCCAGGAGTTCAAGACCAGCCTGGGCAACATGGCAAAACCCCGTCTCTACAAAAAAATACAAAAATTAGCTAGTGTGCCAGCATATGCACCTGTAGTCCCAGCTACTTGGGAGGCTGAGGTGGAAAGATTGCTTGTACCCAGTAGGTTAAGGCTGTAGTAAAGCTAAGATCATGCCACTGCACTCCAGCCTGGATGACGAAGAAGAAGAAAAGAAGAACAAGAAGAAAGAAGAAGAAAGGAATGAAGTACTAATATATTCCACAACATAGATGAGCTAAAAACACTATGTTACCAAAAAAAAAAAAAAAGGCCAGGCATGATGACTCACACCTGTAATCCCAGCACTTTGGGAGGCTGAGTCAGTGGATCCCCAGTGGTGGGGAGTTCAAGACCAGCCTGACCAATATGAAGAAATTCCGTCCCTACTAAAAATACAAAATTTGCCGGGCGTGATGGCGCATGCCTGTAATCCCAGCTACTCAGGAGGCTGAGGCAGAAGAAAACTTGAACCGGGAAGGCAAAGATTGCAGTGAGCCGAGATTGCGCCATTGCACTCCAGCCTGGGCAACAAGAACAAACTCTGTCTCAAAATAAATAAATAAAATGAAATGAAATAAAAACACCATGCTACGTGAAAGAAGTCAGACACAAAGGCCAATGTATTGTATTATTACATTGGTATGAAATGTTCAGAATAGGCCAATCCATAGAGACAGAAGTACGTTTGTAATTGCCAGGGGCTGGGAGGAGGAGGAAGAAATGGGGAGTGATTGCCAATGGGTAAGAAGAATTTCTTTTTGGAGTGAGGAAAATGTTCTGGAATCAGATAATAGTGATGGTTGCACAACTCTGTATGTGCTAAAAATAACAAATGGTATCTTTTTTTTTTTTTTTTGAAACAGAGTCTTGCTCTGTCGCCCAGGCTGGAGTGCAATGGCACGATCTCGGTTCACTGCAACCTCCACCTGCCAGGTTTCAAGCAATTCTCCTGCCTCAGCCCCAAGTAGCTGGGACTACAGGTACATGCCACCATGCCTGGCTAATTTTTTAAACTTTTAGTAGAGACAGGGTTTCACCATGCTGGCCAAGCTGGTCTCAAACTCCTGACCTCATGATCTGCCCACCTTGGCCTCCCAAAGTACTGGGATTACAGGCATGAGCCACTGCACCCAGCCACAAATGGTATACTTTATTTATTTATTTACTGAGACACAGGTTCTATCTCATCGCCCACGCTAGGGTGCAGTGGCATCATCTTGGCTCACTGCAACCTCTGCCTCCTGGGTTCAAATGATTCTCCTGCCTCAGCCTCCTGTGTAGCTGGGATTACAGACACCTGCCATCATGCCCGGCTAATTTTTGTATTTTTAGTAGAGATGGGGTTTCACCATGTTGGCCAGGCTGATCTCAAACTCCTGACCTCAGGTGATCCACCCACCTCGGCCTCCCAAAGTGCTGGGATTATAGGCGTGAGCCACCGCTCTCAGCCTGAATGGCATACTTTAAATGGCTTGGCTGGGCAAGGTGGCTCATGCCTGTAATCTCAGCACTTTGCGAGGACGAGGTGGGCAGATCATGAGGTCAGGACATCGAGACCATCCTGGCCAACATGGTGAAACCCCATCTCTACTAAAAGTACAAAAAATTAGCCAAGTGTGGCGGCACGTGCCTGTAGTCTCAGCTACTCAGGAGGCTGAGGCAGGATAGTCGCTTGAACCCAGGAGGCGGAGGTTGCAGTGAGATGAGATCGCGCCACTGCACTCCAGCCTGGGCAACAGAGCGAGACTCCGTCTCTAAATAAATAATAAATAAAATGGCTCAACTGTATATGTTAATTATGTCACCATAAAACTGTTATATTTTTTAAAAAAACAGGAATAGAGAAAAGCGTAACAAATACATACTAAAGAAAAAAAAGAGTCACCCAGATCAGCATAAATACACTTTTAAGCAAAAAGTGTAGAGAGGGATAAGAGGGTTATTACACAATAACTGGAAGCGCATTTCACAAGAAAAATCTGAAGAACGTGAGCAAATGTGCACCTGACAGCCTCAAATAAGCAAAATCTGCCATTGTAAGAAGAGAGAGACAGATCTGTAACCAAACGAGAGATTTTAACACAAGTCCCTCAGAAACTGACCAAAGCGAGCCAAAAGCTAGTAAAGGTATCAGACACCTGAACAACATAATTAGCATCCACTAGCTACTGATCTAAGGCATATTTCTTTTTTTTCTTTTTTTTTTTTTTTTTGCAACGGAGTCTCACTCTGTCACCCAGGCTGCAGTGCGATGGCATGTTCTTGGCTCACTGCAACCGCCACCTCCTGGGTTCAAGCGATTCTCCTAACTCAGCCTCCGGAATAGCTGGGACGACAGCCGCCCATCACCACACCCAACTAAGTTTTCTATCTTTAGTAGAGATGGGTTTCGCCATGTTGGCCAGGCTGGCCTCGAACTCCTGACCTCAGATGATCCACCCATCTCAGCCTCCCAAAGTGCTGGGATTACAGGCGTGAGCCACCATGCCTGGCCCTAATACATATATTTAGAACCTTAAACCCAGCCATTAGGGAACAGACATTCTCTTGAAGCACACATACAGCATTTGCAAAATCTGACTATATCAAGCCAGAAAGCAGGTTTCAACAACCTCATACAGGCAGACTCATGTTTTCAGACTGCAATGCAATTGAGTCAGAAATCACTAAGAAAAAAGTAGCCCAATAAGCCCCAATCTCTGTATGATAAAGAAAAGTTAAAGACCATCGGCGAGGTGGCTCACACCTATAATCCCAAGGTGTGGGAGGCCAAGGTGAGTGGATCACTTGAGGTCAGGAGTTCGAGATCAGCCTGACCAACAGAGTTAAATTTCGTCTCTACTAAAAATTAAAGAAAAAAATTAGCTGGGTGTGGTGGTACATGGTACTCCCAGCTACTCGGGAGACTGAGGCACAAGAATCCCTTGAACCCGGTAGGCAGAGGTTTCAGTGAGCCAAGATCGTGCCATTGCATTCCAGCCTGGGTGGCAGAGTAAGACCCTTTCTCCAAAAAAATAAAAGTTACAGTCCATAAGCCCATGTATAGAGACCGGAGCGCCTGCCCTCCCCTCACCAGGGGGCCTGCAGAGCAATGGAGTCTACCCCTCTGCCAGGGAGAAATGAGCTGAAGTACAGCCACCTGCCCTTCCCTGACCCAGGCCTGCTGAGGCCAGACATGGCACTGGAATGGACGGTCTGTGGGAAGCCCCAACCTCTAGGCAGCTGTTCTGGGGAGGGCGGGGCCTTCTCCTTCTCCTCTGGCCGCTCCTCTCGGGCTCTCTCCTTGCTGGCTGGCCTCTCATGCTTGTCTTCGCCCTCCACTCTGTCCAAGGCAGCTGGCAGGGCCTGCAGAGGGGAAACCAGGTAAGCTGCAGGGCCTGGGGCCTCACCAGGAACAGAGGGCAGGGAACGTGTGCTGGGCTGGGAACCCACTCTCCTGGCTTCCATCACTTGCTCCCAGCCTGCTCCCGAAGACCCAGAGGCCTGAAAAGGGACCCAGGAGTCCTGGGTGTGCAGGGCCTGAGAAGGTCCTAAGACCCAACCTCCACCCCACATGCACCACAGGCCCAGACGCCAGCAAGTTCCACACCTGGACTTCCAGGGGTTTCTTTGGCTTCTGCAGCCCCGGGTCCTTCTCATCCATATAGCCCAGCTGGGCTTCCATTTTGTCTGAAACATCAAGAGAAAGAGGTGAGACAGGTGAGACAGGTGGACTCAGACGGGAAGGGCTAGAGCAGGGTGGCGGCTGGCAGAGAGGAGAGGTGGGGCTTGGCCTTCAGGAGGCTCCATTGAGGCCAAGCATCTCCTGGAGAGACGGGCAGGATCCCCGGCTAAGCCAGAGAGGACAGGCTGGGCCTAAGACTCAGGGGTGCTTGGAGGACCTTTGAACCCAGTGAGACCAAAATGAGGGGCAGTCAGGAAGGGGCTGCACACAGCAGTGGCTGCTCATCTGGAGGGAAGGAGGTGAAGCAGATGGAGGCACAGATTGGGAGCCACGATGCCTGGCCTGGTCCCAGCTTTCGGGCAGGCTGGCTGGCCGTGTGCCTCTAGACAGAGTGAGAGTTTCCTGCCTGCTGATGCAGCTGCCGCGAAGTGCGGGTCACTTATGCAGCTCTGAGAAGCCCTGGGAGGTAGGTGCATCACAGCTGGGAAAGTGGAGGCTCACAGAGGTTAGCTAACTTGCCCAAGATTAGACAGAGTTGAGGGCAAAGCCAAGAAGCAAACCAAGGCATGTCCACCTCCAAGGGCTCACTTGTGCTTGGAGGTACTGAGCATCTCAGGGCCTGGTCTCAGCCATCAGCAGGGGATAGCTATGCCTGCCCCAGGCCTGTGAGCCCCAGCTGAGGGACCAGGTATTTACCAGGTATTTGCTTCACCCAAATAAATACCTGGGTCACCAAAGAGACACCTAGGCACAAATGACCCAATTAAAAGTGTGTAAAGAGTCTGAAAAGACATTCCTACAAGTCTACAAATAGCCAATAAGCACACCAAACAACACTCAACATCACTGGCAGCAGGGAAATGCCAATCAGAACCACAGTGAGACGCCACCTCATGCTCGCCACGATGGCTAGAACCATGACGGCAGAGAGCAAGCACTGAGAAAGACTCAGAGGGGCCGGAGCTCTTGCACAACACTGGCAGGAACGTAAAATGGTACAGCTACTTTGGAAAGCAGTCTAGTAGCTTCTCAAGGGAAAACAGAGTTATCACACGACCTGGCAATTCCATTCCTAGATATCTGCCCAAAACAACTAAAAACCTATGTTCACACAAAAATGTAAAATGCACCAATTCACAGCAGCATAACTCACAGTAGCCGAAAAGTAGAAACAACCCAAAATCTATTGACAGAGCAATAGATAAGCAAAATGCAGTAAATTCATACAAGAAAATGTTATCAGCCAGGCACAGTGGCTCACAACTGTGATCCCAGCACTTTGGGAGGACAAGACAGGTGGATCACCTGAGGTTTGGAGTTCAAGACCAGCCTGGCCAACATGGTGAAACCCCATCTCTACTAAAAATACAAAAATTATCTGGGTGTGGTGGTGGGCGCCTGTAATCCCAGTTACTTGGGAGGCTGAGACAGGAGAATTGCTTGAACCTGAGAGGCGGAGGTTGCAGTGGGCTGAGATCGTGCCACTGCACTCCAGCCTGGGTGACAAGAGTGAGACTCCGTCTCGAAAAAGAAAATGTAATCAGCCGTAAGGCAGAATAAATGAAGCACGGACACACGCAGCAATGTGGATGAACCTGGAACCCCGCACTGAGTGACAGAAGCAAGACCCAAAGGGTCACGTTCCATGCGGTGCCACACACACAAAACGTCCAGCATTGCAGAATACACACACACAGAAAGCAAGTTAGTGGCTGCCCAGGCCTGGGGTCAGAGGATAGGGAGTAGCTGCTAATGGGTAAGCGGTTTCTTTTCCAAGGGGAATGAAAATATTCTGGCCTTAGGTAGTGGTGCTGGTTGTACACCCTGTGAATATACTAGAAATTACTGAATAGCACTTTTTTTCTTTTTGAGACAGAGTCTTGCTCTGTGACCCCAGGCTGGAGTGCAGTGGTGAGATCTCGGTTCACTGCAACCTCTGCCTCCCAGGTTCAAGCCCTTTTCTTGCCTCAGCCTCCCAAGTAGCTAGGACTACAGGCACATGGCACCATGCCCAGCTAATTTTTTATTTGGGGTTTCACCGTGTTAGCCGGGATGGTGTCGATCTCCTGACCTCATGATCTACCCCTCGGCCTCCCAAAGTGCTGGGATTACAGGCGTGAGACACCGCACCCGGCCCAAGACAGGGTTTTGCCATATTGGCCAGGTTGGTCTCAAACTCCTGAGCTCAGGTGATCCTCCCACCTTGGCCTTCTAAAGTGCTGGTATTACAGGCGTGAGCTACCATGCCCAGCCAATTTTTTAAGAGTAAATTTTGCAGTATGTATGTAAATTATATCTCAAAATTGTCAATAAAATGAAAAACTCGAAAGAGTGACATTTCAGCAAACATGGGGGAAGGAGAGGCCGTCTTCTATGGGGTGTGGGTTAGACTGGGGGTTGCTGTGACCTTGCCACTTTCCATGACCCCAGTGCCCTCCCTGGCCCACCCAGCCCAGAGACCTGGCAGGCCCAGCGGGGCTGGCGGGAGGTGGGCAGGGCTGGCGGGCACTGGCGTGTTGGGGTCTGAGGAGATCACCTCGCCCGGCTTCTTGCCCTCGGGCCCCTCGGGAATCAAGTCTGGGGTGCTGTACTTCCCATTGACATGCTCGAACTCTTGAACCTGGGGTTGTGGGAGAGAAGGTGGGAGAGAAAGAGGGAGGGTGGTGGCCGTGGTTCAGCCCTAAGGGCCTCGGGACAGCCACAGGGACTGCCGGTGTCACAGGCTTGGGGTAGCTGCTACCTCCGCCCAAGGCTGGCCAAGGCATGCCCCACCTGACCACAATGCTCCCCTGCCCGCTGTCCCACCCACTGTGTCCTCCAACTGTAATCCACCGTCCTGGCCTCTACCCTCAGGCCCCTCACCCAGAAAGGCTTTCCAGGTCAGTCCCTCTGGCCTGACTCAGACCCTGGGCAGCTGTATGGCCTGAGCCAGGCACTTGCTCTCTAACTACTGACCCCCAAGGGACAGTGCCAGGACCCCAGGCAGTCACCAGGAAGGGCCCTACAGAGAGTTACTCACCCACCTTCTTCCTAACTAGTGACATGACCCCGATGCGGGTCAGCACGTGCTGCCTGGAGAGGCCCTCCCGGGGCACGCCATCTGCGAATGTCTCTGCGCCATCCGCCCCCGGCTCACACAGGTGCCGCATGAAGAGGGACACATAGGCTCTGGGGTGGGGGGGACTGGGGCTCAGGGAGTGGGGGGCCAGCAAGAACCCTCTCAGAGGGCTGGCGGGACCCCGGGGGACCTCCTGGCTGATCATCAACCAACACCCACCTCCCACTCAGGGCTCCTGGGCCAGGCCCGGGAAAGACAGAGATGGCCACCCTGGCGAGGGGACCGGCTAGAACAGCCCTGACCAGGATCTTCCTCGCCACCAAAACACCAGCTGGTTTGGGCAGGGGCAGATGGTCAGTGTTTTCTGCACATCAGCCCTGCCCAGCACCAGGACTCTAGCCACCCAAAGACCAAACAGCAGTGAACTTTCCAGAAGGCCTTATCCCAGCGGGAGCAGACACTGCCCTCTGTGAGGCTCACCCGCGGGAGCCTGCCCTCCTCAGAGGCAGGTGGTCACGCCCTGGGCTACCACCTAGCCCCTTTACCTAAACTCCTTCTCGCTCTTCCCTCGAAGGTCCCGCACCAGCCAGTGGGAGTTGAAGGCGTCCTGCGGGGGCATGCCCCAGCGCATGATGGCGTTCAGAAAGGCCTTCCGCTGTCGGGCATTGAAGCCCAGCACCTGGGTGGGTGAAGCGAGGGAATGTGAGCCCAGGGCAGGGACAGGGTAGAAGCGGAGGATTCTGGGATGAGGAAGAAAGGTATGGGAGGAGGAGACGGCAGGAAGGGGACACAGAAAAGACAGGGGCCACCACCTGGAACAGGACTCTGGTGGCAAAGACCAGCCCAGCCCCACCTCTACCTGGCATGAGGCCCTCGGCAGTCCCCCAGCCCTCCTCCATACCCCAGGGGCAGCAGGAACTGGGGGCAGAAAGAGATGTGGGAACAGACGGGCCCCACCTCGATGTTGCCACCAACTCGGGCGAGAAGAGGTGGCAGGGGCTTGTCCCTGTCGCTCTTCAGCTGCCTCCGGGATTGTCGTCGTCCACCTGGGGAGCAGCCCGCCACAGCTCCTCAGGTGGGAGCCCAGAGATTCCTGACCCCCTCTTCTGACCCCAAGGGCAGCGGGACCCCAGGCCAGCCCCACCCCTGCTGCCATCAGCTCCCTGACACGGCCTCAGCGGCAGCCTAGGCCACCAGCACAGAGACTCACTCTGCCCTTCTGGCCTCTCTTCGAAGTCCTCATCCTCATCCTCAGAGCCAATGGAATATTCTGACTGGTTATCGGAGAGCTCATCCTGCCACTCTGTGGGGCGAGGCAGAGGAGCATGGAGTGAGTTGTGCAAGCGAAGCCCACCCTCAAGTTCAAGCATGCCCAGGGCCATGCCAAGCCCTTGCACCCCAGCCGGTAAGAAAGCAGTGACGATGACAATGGCCTAGGTACTTCCTGTGGGCTCATTTAATAATCCCAGCACCACCTAGTAGTACACTCAGGGGACTACACGCACCCACACATTACACACACTGTACTGTGTGCAAGGGGCTTGCCCAAGGCCACGTCACGAGCAGTGGTGAAGTCACTGAACTGGTGCCACGCCTGTTCCCTCAAACACCCAGCACCCCTGCAGCTGCCCGTAGTCCCCTTTCCTCCAAGCAGCTGCCTCCCAGCTCCATCCGGCACTGCCCGGCGTTCCCAGCCCAGACCTCCCAGGGGTCCTGCACAGGGATGCCCTGACAGAATCCTGCCCCCTTCTGCCTCCAATATTGAGCACCCATCCCTCCTGGCTCGATCACCCAGGTCTCCCGGCCTGCACCTCCTGGGAGTCCTGCACAGGGACAACCCTCCGCCTTTGGTGAGGGGCACCCATCCCTCCCACCCAGCACGCACCCTGGTCCTCCTGGGAGGCATCGTTGTAGTTGACCTGCTTGCGGATGCGCTTGCCCTTGCCCAGGTTTCGGGCCAGATCCTCCTGCTGCTGCTCGTAGTGGTGCCGCAGCAGCTTCTCCCAGTAGTCGGGGTCCACATTCTCCTCCTGCTTGATGATTTCCCGCTCCACCTCCTCCTGGGGACGCAGATTCCACGGGCTCCATGAACAGGGCCATCCCTGCCCTCCTGGAAGCCTCAGGCTGCCTCCACCCAACCTGGCCTTTTGCCCCCTTGGGGCTCAAGAATTAATGGGATGCACTGCCTACTCCAGGAAGCCTTCTCTAATCACCCCAGCCTCAGCTGGCCTTCTTGTCCCTGCCCCTGTCCAGTCAATCATTTCCTTATTCATCCATTCACAAAGCAAGTGTTTTCTGGCCTCATGCCAAACACTGGGGTACCGAGTTGAATAAGCCCTGGTGCCTGCCCTCAGGAAGCTCCTGGCTTCAGAGGAAAAGGTCATGAGCTCACCAGCTCTGCACGGAGGGTGGAGGAGCCGAGGAAGAAAGGGAAAGGTCCCCAGGAGAGATCCGAGAAGCTCCCTGGGGATAGCTACGGTTTGCCAGGTGGAGAAGGGAGAAAAGTGCAGACGTGGTGTCTCACGTCTGTAATCCCAGCACTTTGGGAGGACCAGGCAGGCAGATCATGAGGTCAGGAGTCCAAGACCAGCCTGGCCAGCACGGTGAAACCCCGTCTCTACTAAAAATACAAAAATTAGCTGGGCATGGTGGTGCACGCCAGTAATTCCAGCTACTCGGGAGGCTGAGGCAGGAGAATCGCTTGATCCTGGGAGGCGGCAGTTGCAGTGAGCGAGATCACGTCACTGCACTACAGCCTGGGCGACAGAGCGAGACTCTATTTAAAGAAAAAAAAAGAAAGAAAAGTGCGGGGCGTTCTGGAACACTAGCGGTCCAGGTGCAGGGCGGACATGTAGGCCTTGAGGCAGGGGCGGGAGGGCACACCGCGCCGGGAAGGGACTGACACTGGACCCAGGGGACAGGGCTCTGCGCAGCGGGGTGGCAGGTCAGCTTGCACTTCAGAACGTGGGGAAGCTGGATTGGAGCTAGGACGACGCCAGGGAGCAGGAGGCTGATGATGTGTGCAAGGGCAGTGGCCGGCCCATGTGGCTGTACTGCCCTCGGCACTGCCTCCGTCCCTTCCCTCTGTTGTGTCTAGTGCTGAACCCGCGGTTGCAGCGGCC
>CM052659.1:4396754-4442231 GCA_028533165.1 Leontopithecus rosalia
GGGGGCTGCTGCTGGGGCGGGGCTGAGGCTGGAGGGCGGAGTTACAGCGTGGAGGGCGGGGTCACAGCGTGGAGGGGGGCTGCTGCTGGGGCGGGGCTGAGGCTGGAGGGCGGAGTTACAGCGTGGACGGGGGCTGCGGCTGGGGCGGGGCTGAGGCTGGAGGGCGGAGCTAAAACGTGGAGAGCGGGGCTGAGGCTGCGGTGGGGCGGAGGCTGGAGGGCGGGGTTGTGTGGAGGGCGGGGCTGCGGCGGGAGCGGGGCTGCGGCGGCACGGCGGGATCACAGGGGAGGGCGTGGTCACGGTGGAGGGCGGGGCTGCGGCTGGAGGGCGGGCCTGCGGCTGGAGGGCGGGCCGGGGACCTTACCACGCCGTCCTCCTCGCGCACCACGTACTGCGCCACCTTGAAGGAGCTCAGGTACTCGTTCATGTTCTGTAGTTCCGTGTCGTCTGTGGCGTCCTGGTTCCGGTCCAGCAGCTTAGAGATGGCCGCATCGTCATAGTGGATCACACTGCTGTCCTCCACATCCTTGTTGTCACCTGGGGAGAAGGCAAGTGCCGTGTGGGGACAAAGACTGCCCTGGTCCACCCGGGGGGACCTGGGAACAGACTCCCAACAATGGCCCTTCCCATCCCCCCCAGGGGCTGCAGTTGAGGGGCGTGTTGACCCGAAAGAGGAAATCACGCTGTAACAGCCCCACTCCCCGCCCACCCGGCAGTCCCAGGACACCCAATTGAGGGTGTGTCCGGGAACCCTCTCCAGGAGCAGCCACCTGGTTGGAGGAGGAGCTGGGGTTGGGCTGGCTTGACCCCTACCTGGTGGGGTGCTACCATGCTTCTTCTTTGCACTGGCAGCCAAGTTTCCCCCTTTGGAGGACTGGACATCAGGGATGGGTGTGACCGGCCTCTGGCCCTGAGACATCATGCCTATTGGGCAGAGGAGGGGGGCGCTGGTGCAGGAGCACAGAGGGCTGCAGGGTTGGTGGGCAGTGCCCAGAGACACCACCCTGGGCTGCCCTGGCCCGGAGACACCAGTGGGGGTGCAGGAGAGAGGATGTGTGTTGGAACGGGCAGGGACCCCATCAAGCCCTGGATGGGTGTCTCAGCAGCATGACCCCAGGCCCCACCACGCTCCCTCGGGACAGAGGCCCACCCTCCACGTCATCCTTGAAGAGCTCCTCCGTGCCGAACTTGAGGATGTCGTCCAGCTCCTGCTTAGTCATGGAGCCCGACTTGGAGCCAAGGCCAGGCCGCACCACCAGGTGGGTGAGCATCATCTTGCGCTTGGCTACCTGCGTGATGCGCTCCTCCACTGAGGCCCGAGTCACGAAGCGGTAGATCATCACCTTCTTGTTCTGCCCGATGCGGTGGGCACGGCTGAAGGCCTGGGGAGACCTGCAGCTCAGCACCCGTGGCTCACCCAGGGCTCCATGCAATGGAGGGGGTCACACCCATGAGCTCAAGAGCAGGGAATGGGCTGCATGACTGGGTAGGGAGAGGCATGTGGTGCTTGCACCACTGCAGCTGGGCTCCCTCCTGGACTGCGAAGCCTCCCACAAGCTGGGGTGCCAGGCTGGGGTGGGAGTGGAAAAGCTCCCAGTGGAAGCAGCCAGGACCGCAGGTGTGCAAGGGTGTGTGAGGGATGACACAGCCAGTGTGCTGGGTGTAACTGACACCACACAGAGCTTCATGGGGGCCCTGGGGAGGTAGGGGACTGCATTTCCCTGTGAGCGAGCCACGAATTGAACCACAAGACCATGTGCTGGAGATTCGCAGCCACCTTCCGAGGGCAGCAAGGAGCTGCATCTGTCCGGTATAATACAGGGAAGTGCCAGACTCTCTGCAGCCCTGCATGAGGTGATCTGGATGTGACCATGCATATGTGTGTGTGTACACGGGTGCACACACATGAATGAGGGACATCACTTTTTATGTGTTCCCCTACATGTGTAAGCGTTAAATGTGTGTGTCCCAGCCCCCGAGTGGGGTGGTCAGGACCATCAGGGTAGCTCTATTCCCACAGCCCCGCCCCCCACATCGCTCCCATCCTTCCTTGTCAACCCCATCTGCCCCTTGCACCATCTCATCCTCCCCCCACCTCTGACAGGCCCACTCTATGCTCCCCATCCCCTCCAAAATGGATGCCCCTCTGGGTCCCAGGATTCCCTCATCCTGCCTCCCTCCATGGCCTTGGTCCAGAGGGTGATGGGAAAGACCAGAATCAGCGGCCACCACAGACTGCGGTGTGCCCTTGAACACTTCCCCTGCCCTCTCCAAGACTGTTTCCTCCTCTGGACGAGGACAGAGCTGGAGGGATGGGGGCCAAGCTTCCACTCATTCCCAGGGCCCCTCATGGGGCCGAGACTCCACGAGGGAGGGAGGCCCACAGCACCAGGGGAGGTGTGGAGGTCATGCCTCCACAGGGGAGGGAATGAAGGACAGGAGAACCTGCCCGAGGCCCGGGGTAAGAGGGCCCTGGGAGGGTGGCAGCAGTGACACAGACCTGAATGTCATTGTGCGGGTTCCAGTCCGAGTCGTAGATGATGACAGTGTCCGCCGTGGCCAGGTTGATACCCAGGCCACCTGCCCGGGTTGAGAGGAGGAAGCAGAACTGCTGGGCCCCGGGGGCTGAAAAAGAGGCCAGCAGATGGGGTGTTTGAGGGAGTTCACCTTGTGGGGTGAGAACAGAGGGAAGGAACTACAGCAACAGGTCCCTGGCAGAGAATTACAAAGCCAGAGACCTCATCAGAGATGAGAGGCCACAGCTGCACTCAGGGGAACCAGAGGAGGCCTGCTCAAGCCCACTTAGTCCCCAGCGGTGCTCTGAGCCCTGGCCCAATGGGAGGGTGCTAGAATGAAGAGGAAGTCAATTTTCAAATCCCAGATGAGCAGAAAACAAAGTGGTGTTTGGCCGGGCATGGCGCCTCATGCCTGTAATCCCAGCATTTTGGGAGGCTGAGGCAGTCGGATCACCTGAGGTTGGGAGTTCGAGACCAGCTTGACCAACATGGAGAAACCCTGTCTCTACTAAAAATGTAAAATTAGCTGGGCATAGCCGAGATCACTCCATTGCACTCCAGCCTCGGCACGAAGAGTGAAATTCGTCTCAAAAAAAAAAAAAGAAGTTCAAGCAGCCAACAAGTACAGGCAGAGCCTCCATAGAGCTCAGTCCTTCATGTCCCCCCAGCTCCCCACCCCTGGCTTCCCTTAGCCCATCAATGCCACCAGGGTGGCCAGAAAACACTCAGGCACAGCTCTGGGGTCTGGGGCCCCGCCCTGCTGGGCAACCCTGTCACAGAATGGCTGGTTCTCAGCCCCTCAGGGCCCTTCAGTGACCTGGGACTGACCACAGACCCCACTGGAGCTGCAAACAGGCCCCCCACCCACCCAGGGCTTCAGCCACTCCTGCTTCCACACGTAGCTGGGCCACATCTAGACCCCGAAACTCTGAACTTACTATTCCTCCTGGCTCTCTGGCACGATTGTGTGAGGAAGCACTGCTTTGGGTATTTGGGGAGCGTGGCCCCAGCCTCTAAGGCCCAAAGCCCCAGAGAAACAAAGCTTGTTGCTATTTGCTGCAAACTTGCTCCTAAAGCTTGCGGCTGACTGCTCACCACACCAGAAGTTTCCTTTGTTACAGAGGGAGCTCCATGGGCAAGACCCTCCGGGCCTCCACCCTCGCCTCTCCTTCCCAGGTGGAGAAGACCGAGCATGGGTGAGTCTGGGCGAAGAACCTGACCATGTGTGGCCCGGCCCTTCACTCTGTCCTGCCTCTGGAAGTGGCCCCAGGCAGCACATGCATCTCTGTACCTCCTGCCACCATTCACCATACAGCAGGCTCTTCCAACACCGCTTATAACTGGGGCTTACCTGGCATCAGTATTAGAGGTCCCTGTCTGCCTTTCTCATTGTCTGTTTCTAACTCCGTTCCCAACAGGTGTTATCTGTTGGGCCCCTCGGAACTCTGATTCCATGGGAAGAATCCTTTCAACATTGGAAACTCAGGGGAAGCATCCTTTCAACATTGGAAACTCAGGGGAAGCTACCGCGATCTCAGGACTAGCCTGCTGTCTTCAGCTATGTGTGGGGCTGATGACACAACACTGGCTGGGTGGCCTGACTAAGAACCTGGCCTGGGAGAAGAGGGGCCAATAAAAGGTCCCAATCGGAGCCCCTGGGCAGGATGGGGTACCGTTGAATCTGTCGATCGCCTCTTGTCGGAGGCCCCCAGTGATGCCGCCATCAATCCGCTCGTACTTGTAGCCTTCGTACTCCAGGAAGTCCTCCAGCAGGTCCAACATCTTGGTCATCTGCAGGGGAGACAGGCACGTGAGGAACTGCCAAGGAGCAAGGGGTCCAATAGGCCATGGGCAGGGACCCCACCACAGCCAGGGGAGAAGAAAGCCGCCTGCTGGGTAGGGAGACAGCTGAGACCCAGGCAGACCCAATGCAGGACTCTGGGGAAGAACATAGTTTCCACCCTCACCTCTCAGAGTCAATCCATCCTCCCAGCCAGCCCCGCAGTGACCTGCCTAAATCAGGGCTCTGACATGAGCCTCCCTGCTCCCACCACACAGAATTAAGTTCCATCTCCTTGCCCTGCATTCAAGGCTCTGCAGGACTAATGCTCCTTTATAGCCCCCAGCCATTCCAAATGACCTGACTCTCTTCCTGGAAAACACAAACATCACCTCTGTGATGTCTTCCCTGATTTCACTCCTCTCCATGAGAAAAGAAAAGCAGTCCTTTCTGAGCTCCCATCACCCTGTGTGATTCCCTTTATTCTTGAGAGATAGTTTAGCTGGATATAAAACTATCAGCACATATGTTCCCTCAGGGCAGTGGAGATTTTGCCATAGTCTCTGCCCCCTGTTGCTGCTGAAAAGTCTGAGAACAATCTGGTTGCCCTTATTTTGTAGATACTAGATCTAAAGTACCTAGGGGTTCTGAAGTGTCTAGGGGTTCATTTATTTGTATTTATCTTGCTTGGTACTCCAGAATGCACTCCAGATCTGAGACCTCACATCTCTCTAGGTCTGCAGACGCTCAACAAATCCAACTTCTTCACCATTTTTTCTATTTTTTCGACAACTCCAATTGGATGATTGTTGGAGCATCTCAAGGTATCTTCCATGTTTTTTCTGTTTTATCTTTGTCCCTGTAAAGTGCATTCTGAGGAAATGCCTCAGCACCAGGTTCCAATTCATCAATGTTCTCTTCAACAGTGTTCAGTTTGTCCAGTCTGTTGAAATGTTTTATTTCAATTTCATACATATCATGTTTCCATCCAATTGTTCCTATTTCAGCTCTTCTTGCTTTTGCTTAATTTCTTATTTTAGGGTTCAATTACTCCATTATTTTTGAGGATCTTAAACACGTCTATATAAAGTCTTTTCAGGCTATCTTATTCTTTTTCTCTATCTTTTAAGAGACAGGGTCAGGGCCAGGTACTGTCGCTCATACCTGTAATTCCAGCACTTTGGGAGATGGAGGCAAGGGGATCATGAGGTCAGGAGATCGAGACCATCCTGGCTAACATGGTGAAACCCTGTCTTTACTAAAAATACAAAAAAATTAGCCAGGCATGGTGACATGCACCTGTAGTCCCAGCTACTCAGGAAGCTGAGACAGGAGAATCATTTGAACCCAGGAGGCAGAGGTTGCAGTAAACTGAGATTGCACCACTGCACTCCAGCCCGGGCAACAGAGCAAGACTCTGTCTCAAAAGAAAAGATAAAAAAAAGAGACAGGATCTTGCTCTGTCACTCAGACTGGAGTGAATTGGCAAGATCATAGCTCACTGCAACCCTGAACTCCTGGGCTCAAGCAATCCTTCTACCTCAACCTCCCAAATCACTGAGATTACAGGGTAAGCCACTGCACCCAGCCCTTATTTTTTTATTTGGATTCTATCTATTGCTTTGGGGGATGTCTTGGCATTCACTTTTCTATGGGTTTGGAATTAGAGTTCATAGGCTCATTCTGGGCAGGAGGGCCCTGTCTCCGTCACTTGCCCTGTGTGTCTAGAAGCTGTGTGGTTCCCGTTACTGGTCTCTCAAGGCCTCTGACCAGGTTTGTGTCTCGTGTTGGTACCGAAGTGTTGGGGGGATGTGGAGCCATCGCCACTCCAGCAGACTCCCTGGCTCAGCCCCTGGTCTCAAGCTTGCCCTACTTTCCAGTATTCTTCGGGCTACAGCAGCCTAGCAGGGTAACCTGAGGCTGCAGGTGGTGGACGCCGCTTTCAGTTGATGTTTGTGCACGAGGAGCCATAGCCCAGACTCTGGCTTTGAGCAAGGGCCTGGCTCAGTCGGCCACGAGAGGGGTTTCTTTTTTTTTTTTTTTTTTGAGACGCAGTTTCGTTCTTGTTACCCAGGCTGGAGTGCAATGGTGCGATCTCAGCTCACCGCAACCTCTGCCTCCTGGGTTCAAGCAATTCTCCTGCCTCAGCCTCCCTAGTAGCTGGGACTACAGGCACGCGCCACCATGCCCAGCTAATTTTTTGTATTTTTAGTAGAGACGGGGTTTCACCATGTTGACCAGGATGGTCTCAATCTCTTGACCTTGTGATCCACCCGCCTCGGCCTCCCAAAGTGCTGGGATTACAGGTGTGAGCCACCGTACCCGGCTGAGAGGGATATTTTTAATCCCGTGACTCTGCAGGGTCATCACTGTGGCCTCCAACACAGAGCTGACCACAGGGTCAGGTGCCTGTCCCGTGACTGTCTCCTACAGTAGACTGAGCAGCTGGAGGACAGGGACTAGACCACTGGTCCCTGCACCCATGTGCCAGCACAGAGCCTGACTATGACAGATGCAAACAAAGGGATGGAGGAAGAAATGAACACACCAGAGGCCGGCAGCCCCGCTGCCAAGCCAAAAAGCCAGGTGCCAGTGGCCCCTCAGGACCTGTTACAGACAGGGCACGTGCTCCTTACAGCAAATGTGCTCTGAGCTTCTCAGCTTCACCACGCCAGGGCATGGGAGTGACCCCTGACACACGGTCATATGACCCACATGGGAACAGCACTGAGACCTGAGAGATGCCAGCAAGATTGTGCCCCCAAGCATCAGGGCAGGACGCCCTCTGTGGGGCATGGAGCCAGGGCGGAGGGGGCGGGGACATGCACCTGGGAGAAGATGAGCACACGGTGCCCCTCGTCCCGCAGCTTCTTCAGCATCTTCTGCAGCAGCATGAGCTTCCCTGAAGACTTGACCAGGGAGCTTCCATCGTAGGAGCCATTGGGCAAGACGGGGGCCTCCTGCAGACACAGCAGGAGGTGGGGCGTTGGTAGGCTCCCCTCTCCTCTCTGACTCTGCACCAAAGGGGCCGCAGGGAACAGACAGGTGCCAAGCAATGGGGTGATGGCCTGTCTGACCCGCTGAATATAAGACCTACACCTGAGCCAGGCCAGGCTCCACAGTGCGGGGTAGACTGTGGGTCCCATGGCCTTGGCTCCAGGCCCCCTGTTCCCAGGCAGGGCACACAGCCACACCAGCCCTACCATAGTGGTGGGTTCCACGACAGGTTCCCCAGCACCTACCACAGCGGCCACAGGCAACCTACCATGATGGCCAGGGAAATCTACCATGGCAGCCACAGAGAACCCTCCTCGATGGCCAGAGAATCTATCACAGTGGCCACAGGGACCTATCACAGCAGCCACAGGCACCTAGCACAGCAGCCCCCTAGAATCTGCCACGATGGCCGGGGGGAGCCTACCACGGCGGCCACGGGAAAGAGGTAGGGGTGGTTGCAGCACTTCTTCAGGTCCATCATGATGTTAAGCAGTGACACTTGGTTCCCGCCGCCCTTGGAGTTCAGCGCCTCAAAGTTCCTCGTGAGGATGAACTTGTAGTACTTCCTGCAGCGGGGCATGGGGAAAGGCAGGCTGGGTGCACCTGATCAGACCCGCCTCCCAGGGGGTTCTCTCTGCTCTGTAGCGGGGCTGGAAGCTGGTGGTCAAGCACCCGTTTACAGGGAGACTAAAGGGGGCCCCAAGAAGGGAAGCCACTGGCCTGGAGCCCCCTGCAAATGACTGGGGGACACTGCTAGAACTCAAGCGGCCCAAACTGTGGTCACTAAAACCTGAGAGGAAGCCCCAGGAAGAAAGTGTATGTATGAGCCCAGGCCTCAGTGAGGCTGAAGAGCCCACCTGGGAAGCAACCCAGGAGACCAGGCCAGCGGAAGGGGCACACAGGCTGCTCCGGGTCAACCCGTCACTCACTTCTGCATCTGGCTCAGCTCCACGCGGACAATGAGCTCGGTCTTGGCTGGCATGTTCTTGAACACGTCAGCCTTGAGCCGCCTGAGCATGTGCGGCCCCAGCAGGTCATGCAGCTTCTTGATCTGGTCTTCCTTGGAGATGTCAGCAAACTCCTCCAGGAAGCCCTCCAGGTTGCTGCAACAAAAAGCTGAGATAACAACCAGGAACAGAGAACCGGGGCAGAAGAGGCAGGGTGCTGAGCGCCCAGCCCATGTCGGCTGGCTGGCTGGTGGACCAGGAAGCCCTGGCTGTCGTCTCAACTTCTGTCTAAGCCTGTGTCGCCCCCATACATCACAGCCCTCTCTTCCTCAGCGACACTGGACACCCTTCCACCCTCAAAACCGTCCTGGATAGGAGCTCTCTGTTACCCAGATAACAGATGAGGAAACTGAGTCTGATGAGTGCCCGAGTTGATACAGTCCAGCTGTGCCAAAACCTGCCATCAAATCTACATCTCCTGGTGGCTCACAGCTGTAATCCCAACACTTTGGGAGGCAGAGACGGATGGGTCACCTGAGGTCGGGAGTGCAAGACCAGCCTGTCCAATATGGTGAAACCCCATCTCTACCAAAAACACACAAAAATTAGCCGAGCATGGTGGCACATGCCTGTCATCCCAGCTGCTTGGGAGGCTGAGGCAGGAGAATCACTTGAACCCAGGAGGCAGAGGTTGCAGTGAACTGAGATCGCGCCACTGCACTCCTGCCTGGGGAACAGAGCAAGACTCTTTCTAAAAAAATAAATACATAAATCTACATCGCCTGATTCCAAACTCGGCACTCTGCACCCTGAACCCCCAATTCTGAGCAGGAAAATGGAGGTAGGTGAAGAAGCTGAGGAGGCTGGGGCAATGGGTTCCGGCCCCCCAGGCACTTGCCTCTGCCTCCACCACAGTTGCCCATGTGAGTCACCTGGGTCTCAGCAGAGGGAAGGGAACCTGCCAGGGGAGTAGAGGCAGGGACAGGAGCCCAGGAGGGGCCCCGGGTGGTCTAGGGCAGAGCTAAAGAAAAGTCGTGGTATTAGCAGCAGGTTCTATTTATCAAACACCCTCATCTGCCTGTGCCACCCACCCCAACACCCTGCTCCTGCAGGAGGTCAGAGCAGGGACATCACTTAACGCTCTCATTTTACTAATGAGGAAGTCACAGCCGAGCAGATCTCACAGCCGGGAAGGGCTATTGATCCATCTTCACTGGAGCCACCCCAGCCCCACCACTGCCTCCCCCAGCTGGATCCACATGACTCACTTGAACCTCTCTGGAGTCAGGAAGTTGAGGAGATGGAACAGCTCCTCCAGGTTGTTCTGAAGCGGGGTCCCTGTCAGCAGCAGCTTGTAATCAATCTTGTAGCTGTTTAAGACCCTAAAAAACTGAGGAGAGGAGAAGGGGGCCTGTCAGGGGGCTCTGGGCGGCCCCTCACCCCAGGCGGCTCTGGGGTCTGGTGGCTGGTGCCACCTACCTTGGACTGGTTATTCTTGAGGCGGTGGGCCTCATCCACCACCAGGCAGGCCCACTCAATGGAACCCAGGATGGCCTGGTCGATGGTGATGAGCTCATAGGAGGTGAGCAGCACATGGAACTTGATCTGCACTTCTTTCTGGAGAAAAGAGGGGCATTGGGGAGGAGACAGCTGGGAACAGAGCGGGCGGATCACAGTCCGAGGAGACAGAGCCAAGAAGGAGGCGGGCACATGAACCCACAAAGGCTCCAGGGAGCCCCGGGCCGGCCAGCCTGGGACCAGAGGGGCAGCTGCTGGCCACTGAGCAGAGGGGCATCCACCGAGGCCCAGAGCACAGCCCTGAGAGAGGGCAGTGTGGAGGAGAAGGAAACAGACTGCAACGGCGATGGCCTCCACTCCTAACAGCAGCAGTGAGACGGGGTCTCACTCCCACCCCCAAGCCTGGAGTGCAAGGGCGCCATCACGGCTCACCTGCAACGAGAACTTAAAGAGCTAAGCCTGCGCCTCAAAAAGTCAAAACAAGAATTTCCATATGATCCGGCAGTTCCACCCAAAAGAAGTGAAAGCAGGGACCCAAAGGGATATCCGCGTATCCATACTCCTTCCCTTCTGCATCACTAACAGCCACTAAAAGCTAGAAGCAACCCATGTGCCCCTCAACAGACAAACAGACAAAACGTGGTCTGTCCGTGTGAGGGAATGTTCTCCAGCCTTGGAAGGAAATTCTGACCCGTGCTGCAACATGCATGGACCCCAAGGACATTCTGCTCAGTGAAATGAGCCAGTCACAAAAAGACAAATGCTTCTTGATTCTACTCATATGAAGTACCCAGAGTGGTCAACCTCGTAGAGACAGTGGAATGGTGGCTGCAGGGGCTGGAGGTGGCGGAGGATGCTCATGTCTAATGGGGGCAGCATTTCCATTTTGCAAGATGAAAAGATTTCTAGAGATTGGCTGCATAACAATGTGAATGTTACTTGGTATATTCTCCAGAGTTATTGTTTAAAAAAAAAAAAAACCCAAAAAACGTGAATGTACTTAACACTATTGAGCTTTTTTTTTTTTCTGGTTGGGTTTTTTGGTTTTGTTTTGAGACGGAGTTTTGCTCTTGTCGCCCAGGCTGGAGTGCAATGGCGCAGTCTCTGCTCACTGCAGTCTCCACCTCCCAGGTTCAAGCAATTCTCCTGCCTCAGCGTCCTGAGTAGCTGGGGTTACAGGCATGCGCCACCACACCCAGCTAATGTTTGTATTTTTAGTAGAGATGGGGTTTCACCATGTTGGCCAGGCTGGTCTCAAACTCCTGACCTCAGGTGATCCGCCTGCCTCAGCCTCCCAAAGTGCTGGGATTATAGGCATAAGCCACCAGGTCTGGCTGTCGTTTTTTTTTTTTTTTTTTAAGAGACGGAGTCTCACTATGTTGCCCGGGCAAGAGTATAATGGCTGTTCACAGATGCAATCATAGCACACTACAGCCTCGAACTCCTGGGCTCAAGCAATCCTCTTGCCTCAGCCTCCCAAGTAGCCAGGACTATAGGTACACACCATCAACTGTACTCTTAAAAATGGTTAAAACAGTCAATTTTACATCATGTGTTTTTTACCACAACTTTTAACAATAAAATAATTAAATAGTAAATATAATAGAAAAGCCAAATCAGCAAAGTGCTTGGCACACAGCAGGATCCCCCTGGGGGCTCAGGGGAGGTTCTTTTTGTGTCTAACTGATCCAGGGGCTCATCCATCTACAAAGTCACCTGTGGGATCACAGATTCATTCACTCATTCAGCAGTTTCCAAGCATCTCCTAAGTGCCACAACTGCCAGGAGACGGTGGAGAAAGCCGACATGGGAGAGTCCAAGGGCCCCCAAGGCTGCAGCACTCATCTTTCCAGGGCCCAACGGCTGCAAGTCCTTGCTCCTCAATGTGGAGAGTGCTTAGAAATGTAGAGGCTCAGGCCGGGCACGGTGGCTCATGCCTGTAATCCACTTTGGGAAGCTGATGCAGGCAGATCGCTTAAGCTCAGGAGTTCGAGACCAGCCTGGACGACATGGGTCATGTGTGGAGGACAAGGAAACCAAATGTCTCTATTAAAATACAAAAAATGTGCTGGGCATGGTGGCACATGCCTGGAATCCCAGCCACTCTAAAAGCTGAGGCACGGGAATTGCTTGAACCTGGAGGCAGAGGTTGCAGTAACCTGAGATCGTGCCATACTGCACTCCAGCCTGGGCGACAGTGAGATTCCGTCTCAAAAAATAATAATAACTAATTGGAGCCAGAGGCGGTGGCTCACTCCTGTAATCCCAGCACTCTGGGAGGCTCAGAAGGGCAGATCACTTGAGGTCAGGAGTTCAAGACCAGCCTGACCAACTTGGTGAAACCTGTCTCTACCAAAAAATACAAAAATTAGCCAGATATGATGGTGTGCTCCTGGAGACTCAGCTACTGGTAAGGCTGAGGTGGGAGAATCACTTGAACCCGGGAGGGGGAGATTACAGCTAGTCGAGATGGTCCCACTGCACTCCAGCCTGGGTAACACAGTGAGATCCTGTCTCAGAAAAATAAATACATAAATAAAATAATAATTAGCTAAGATGAGGTCATATTGGATTGGGGTGGGCCCTAAAACCAGTATGAATGATGTCTTTCTAGGACAAGAGAGACATGAAGGGGAAAACCCCATGTGCTAACAGGCAGAAACTGATGTGACACAGCTGTAGGCCAGTGAACCTCTGCTGCCACCAGGAAGCTGGAAGGGGGAAGGAAGAGTCCTCCCCTACAGCCTTCAGAGGCCCAAGGCCCTCCAGAACTGTGACAGAATCCATTTCTGCTGTTTGAAGCCACTCCCGTTTGTGACACTTGATACAGGAGCCCCAGAAAACTGACATGGTGGTAATTCTGCCTCTAAGACAAGCCCTTCAGAGCCTGCCGGTCTCAGTAGCCCTCCCGGGCTGAGGGGCCCCAAAGGAGTGCAGGGCACCTGTGGTCCCCGAACCAGACCCGGGGCCTCGCTACCGTCCTTCCGAGGATGGCAAGCCCCCACCTTCATGCGGAACACCTTCTTCCCACTCCGAATGGCATTGTCCTCAAAGGAAAACTCGTTCTCCCGGATCACAGAGCGGCTTTCCTTGTCCCCTGTGTAGGTGACCACGTAGAAGTCGGGCGCCCACATCTCAAACTCGCGTTCCCAGTTGATGATGGTGGAGAGGGGCGCGCTCACCAGGTAGGGTCCCTTGGAATGGCCCTGGAGAGAGGAGCCAATGCCGTGAGACTGCCCGCCCTTGGCCAGGACCGGCCCCCACCTCCTGGCCACCCATCCCACCTGCCCACCTCCTTGTACAGGGAGTAGAGGAACACGATGGTCTGCACCGTCTTGCCCAAACCCATCTCATCGGCCAGGATGGTGTCAGTGCCCTGGGCCCAGGAGAAGCGCAGCCAGTTGAGGCCCTCCAGCTGGTATGGGTGCAGCGTGCCGCCTGTGGAGTCGATGTACCACGGCTGCTTGTCGAACTTGACCGTGGGCTGCAGGAGAGGCAGCGGTTCAGACACGCCCCAGATCCTGGGCCACCAGAGTCCACCCTAGAGGCCTCTGTGCATGCAATTCCTTCTGCCTGGAACAGTCTTCCCACTCTTCCCTGTCTTTCTAACTCCTCTTCATATCTTGGATGGAATGCCTCTTCCTCCAGGAAGCTCTCCCTGACTCCCGCCCCGGCTGAAGTGTTCCTACAATGTCCTCCCATGGCGGCCCTGTACTTCTTCTCAGGGAAATTTCCCAGCTGCTGAATTCTCTGACTTTGAGCCCAGCTTGTCATCACCACCTTGGTCCTGTTCACCGCCTCCTCTAGAGCCGCATACAGTGCCTGGGACATGTGTCACTTCTTCACTATTCATTGGGTGAACAAGAAAAACAAATGTCTATCTGGGGCACTCTCAATGCCCCCAGTAACTGGCTCCTCCACTTGATCCACACGTTTGCTTTTCTTTTTCTTTTTTGAGACAGAGTCTCTGTTGCCCGGGCTGGAGTGCAGTGCCACGATCATGGCTCACTGCAGCCTCAATTTCCTGGGCTCAAGGGATTCTCCTACCTCAGCCTCCCTGGTAGCTGGGACCACAGGAATACCACCATGCCTGGCTAATTTTTTAATTTTTTGCAGAGGTGGGATCTCACTATGTTGCCTCAAACTTCTGTGCTCAAGCGGTCCTCCCACCCCCCACAGTGCTGGGATTACAGGCGTGAGCCACCGTGCCTGGCCCATTTGCCTCTTGATACTGCTCAAGGTCGTGGCCCCCATGCAGTCCTCCCCATGGACCAGACCCACCCGCTTTTCCCCAGCATCTGACAGGCGCGGGATAGTCCCAGGCCAGGCCTTCGGAGTTCTGTGGATACCTGCCACAGGCCCCTAGAAAACAGTGTGTCTTCTGAAACAGCTGCCCGGGGCTCACTGCCCCTCTTCTGCTGAGGGCCAACCCAGGGCCAGGCGCTAGCGGACACCCAGGGAGCTCTGCTGAGTGAGTCGCCCTGGGTCTCCTCCCAGCTGAGACTGGTATCTAAGTAGCGTGTCTGCTGCGGTGCTAGGAGGGACCTTCCAGCTGTCCCAGCCTACGCGGGCACGTGTGCATAAGCCTTGAGGGCCCAAGAAAACGTCCTTTTGAGAACACACACCCACTGCACGTTCCAGTGTCTGGTGGTCAGGCCCCGCCCACTGCGGCCCCGCCCACTGCTGCCCCGCCCTCCCCACTCACATCCACGATGGGCGTGTCCGGAGGCTTCTCCTGCTTGTCATCCCTTAGCTTCTTGCCCTTCTTGAGCAGCCTCTTGGGCAGCCTGCTGTCTTCTCCCAGCATCAGCTCCCTGGGAAAAGGCATTGGATGCAGGTGAGCAGGGCGCAGCCCAGGAGCCGGCCTCGGCAGCCCGTGCCCAGCAGCCGATCCCCAAGGCCTACCTGTGGCCCCAGTAGGCCTGCTTGAGGCTGTCGTAGTAGGGGATGTCGATGTCATCGATCTCCCAGGTGCACTGGTCATAGGGCAGGTCTTTCCACTTGATCAGGTAGTGCACATCCCCCTTTTTGTCAAAGCTGCGACACAGTGAACAGACGTGGCTCGCTCAGGGCAGCAGCCACCACACGGGTTTCATGAAGGGCACCTCCCAGGGTGCAGAGCCGCTCACACCCAGGGTACCCTCAGATCCTAGGCCCAGCCAGGAGGAGGGTACTAGGGCGGACGCTCCAGGGAGGCGCAGCAGCTTGCCTGAGGCCACACGGTGAATGAGGGGGATTCGACAGAGACCGAGCGGGGCACTGAAGCCAGCTAACGGAGGAGCAACGAGCCAGCCTCCAGCATCCTTCACAGCCTCTGTGGCAGGGATAAATCCCATTTGGCACGGGGTCTGGATTTTCACAGGAGTTGCGCATTTCTAAGTTAGAAAGTTCCCTCCCCTGCCCATGGAATCGGTTTTCTAACTTAAAATACCTGGAGGACTCCTGCAGTGCCCATGTAGGGTGAGGAGGCGTCTCTGCAAAGTAGATAAGGATGCAATTCCTGCAGGTGAGGCAGTCTCTTCTGGGGACACAGGGACCCAGTGACCAAGCCCGGCAGCACACAGCTTGATTCTGGCCATTGGGAGGGGCCTCAGGGCCTCCCACCCCACCCAGGCTAAGGCAATCAGGCCAGAGGAGTGCTACAGGGCTGGAGTAGAGCATGGATCCCTGACACAGCAGTGCCCAGGTGCACAGACCAGGTGAGAAGCAGCTGCTGCGGGCCTGGGGGCCATTAAGAGAAAGACCAGACTGGTCGCAGTGGCTCATGCCTGTAATCCCAGCATTTTGGGAGGCCAAGGCAGGCAGACAACGAGGTAAAGAGATCGAGACCATTCTGGCCAACATGATGAAACTCCGTCTCTACTAAAAATACAAAAATTAGCTGGGTGTGCTAGCGCACACCTGTAGTCCCAGCTACTTGGGAGGCTGAGGCCGGAGAATTGCTTGAACCTGAGAGGCGGAGGTTGCAGTGAGCCAAGGGAGAGACCAATCCCCAGTTACCATGGAAACCGATATTTGTTTGTTTTCCAATACATAATCGATTGTTTTGAAGATTGCAGGAATAAATCTGGGAGGAGCTCACCTGTCCCACTTTGGGGCAGAGAGAAAAATTACCATGTATATTTTTAGCATGCAATTTAGTAAAGGTAGAAAACCGTGGGCCAGTTCACTTCTGGGCTCAGCTTCCCACAGGAGCTGACGCTTGAAGGGCCCTTCTCAGGAGGAATGAGGAGGAAAAGAGGGGGTCCCAGAGCTGAAGGGGGGCAGCTTTTTAAAATTCCGCACCCCTCCTACTGAAGATCGCCTACAGCCAGCCTTGGGCAAGCTCCTGTCATCCTCACCCCAGCCTGTTCCCAACAAGGGCCTCAAAGCCCAGCAGTCAAGAGCCAGGATTGAACTCTGAACATCTGGCTCAGGCTCTGAACCTCTGCTCTGCCCAACAGCTGCCTGAAGCCAAAAGCAGTGAGTGACAGAGGCCACTAGATCCTAAGCCCCTCAAAGTCAGAGGCCACAGGGTCACCGGGGTGAGAAGCGCAAGCTTCCACCCAAGGCCCATCTGTCAGCCACCACTGGTTCTCTAGCACCTAAACTCGAGAATTGCCAGGAGTTCCCCCCATCCACCAAATCAAAACCAAGGCCCACGGGCCACCTGCCTCAGGCTCCCTGCCGCAGACTCTGATTGCTAAGGTGTCCCAGGAAATGGCCAGGCTGCTCCAGGAAGACCCGCTGCTGGGGCACTGGCGGATGCAGCAGGGGCTAAGAAAGTAAGTCCTGCCATCAGAAAGCACGGGTTCAAATCCCAGCTCCACCCCATGGCTGTGTGATTCTGCCTATTCTCACATCAGTAAAACAGAGGTGAAAACAAGACAACTCCTTCCTGGGGCAGGCGTGCTCAGTAGTGCCAGCTGCTGTTACAAACGTGGGGGAAAGGTGGACAAACCCCCACACCTCAGGCCTCCCGAGTCCTAGAACCCTCCTGCTGGTATCAAGCACTAACCCAGCATGAGAGTCCCGACCCACCAAGGGTGTGAACACGTGGGTATGAGTGTGCCAACGTGCATGGGACAGCCCCTCCAGCAGGTCACGCAGATCTCCAGCAGCAGGAGCCCTGGGCCCCTTCCTTGTGCCCCTGCCATGCCCACATGTGGTTGTGCAAGGCAGCCCCAAAGCAAGGACGCTCATGCCCCGCCCTGCACCCATTTTACAGAGCTAAGGAGCTGACGCAGCCTGGCCCCAGCAATGGGCAGGGTGGCTGTCTGCAGGCACACACCTATGGTTCAGGATTCGGTGAATCATCATCCACTCTGCCTTGATGCCATAGCGGTAGAAGCGCTCCTCCATCTTGGCATAGAGGGGGTCCTTGTTCTTCCTCTTCTCGCTCTTGCCATCCTCATCCCCAGAGCCGTAGTCAAAGGGCGGCGGCTCGTCCATGTCATTCTTCCTTTGGTAGTTGCGATACATCACCGTGTGGTACAGCTCCAACTGCTCACAGAGGGGGCACAAGTCACAGAAGGGAGAGGGGCCGTGGCCCCCTGCATCTCCCTACCCAGCTCTCCTAGCCCCAGCCCAGGTCCTAGGCAAGACAATCCTCCCCCTCAGCAGTCTCCTGACTCCCAACAGCACCCCTCAGTCAGAGGCGCTTTGCCCCTTCCCGCCAGCCCTGGAGGGTCCAGGGCTTACCGGGTCGTGGGCTTTGGCCCAGCCACCCTGCCCGACACTCACCTGTAGCTCCTTCACCCAGGAGCAGTGCCAGTAGGACAGCCCTGCCCACTTGACAAAGAATTCTCTCTCGGGGATGCCCTCCAAGGGCTTGGGTGGAGGGAGGCTGGGCTCCACGTCAGGCCCCGGCAGGCCCACCATGAAGGGGGCAGGGGGCTCCGTCCACCTCCAGTGTAGAATCCGCTGGACTTTGCCCTTCAGTGGGGGGCACTGTGGACAGAGAAGGGTCCCCAAGGTGGGGCTCAGCTGCAGGGCCCCACCCTGAGGCTCCCATGCAGCCTCCCTCCCATCAGCGGCGCGGTCCCCAAGTCAGAACAGCACCACAGTAGCGCCATGACAACCATCCGTCCGTGGGAGCCGCGTGGGCCATGCACGCAGGACACGGGCAGTGGGGGTCTGCGAGTCCACGCAGCCCTTCCACTCAATGGTGAACTTATCAGCACCCAGAATATCTGAGCCAGGGTAGGTGAGACTGCCACATGCATAGTGCAAAGGGGGAAACTGAGGCCCACCTCAGCAAGGGACAGCAGAGCAGGGAGCAGAAGCTGAGATTCTGGATTTCCCTATCTTAGGTCTGCTCATTGCCCTCTGAAAAGAGGTCACATCATTGCATGACCGACAGCACCCAGGGAGCATGAGCCCCATGCCTGGAGCTCAAGGACACGGCAGCCACATCCACCAACCCTCACCCAGGGCAGGGCTGCACCCAGGCACGGTGCGTCTGGGCTGGGACAATGAGGCCCAGTCTCTGGAAGCCCAGAGACACAGTGCAGGGGCCCTGACGGATGCTAGGGTGACAGTGAGCTGCTGGCTGGCAAAGGCAAGAAATGCAACAGCCACAAACCCCACCGTCTGTGCCCTGAGAAGTGTGGGAGCAGCCTCGGCCCTCCAAGGAAGCAGTGCTGAGCCTGGCTAGACAGGGTCGGGGGTTACAGATTTAGGGAGACAGCTCTGTTGGGGACAGCATGTCCCAGCTCTGCTGCTGCCTGTCCTCAGAAACTCATCCAAGCCTCCTGAGCCTGCTTTCTCATCTGTACAATGGCCCACCCCTTCCTCCACCTACCAGGATTGTGGTGCCTCCTCACACCTGAAGGCATGCTGGAGGTGCAACGTACACCACACAGCAAGCCTCCCTTTGGCCTTGGTGACAGCAAAGGCCGAGAGGCAGAGGAGGAAGAGGAGGTGGGAGGCAGGAGAGGCTCCTCCACTGGCTCCGGAGAGAGTGGAAGAGGGGACCCTTCCTACCCAGGCCGTGGACCCTCCCAGTCCCATCCCAACCCTGCACAGAAGCTGGAGGAACTCACTCCTGCCTCCCTCCCATCCCCAGGGCCTTCCATCAGTCGTAGGAAAGCACAGAAGGCTGAACCCCTCAAAAGGATCCTCCCCAGGCCCCCTACACAGAGACGAACAGGCATGTGCACAGATGCACACACACATACACACACACAACACAAGCTCAGATGCACACGGGACGGCCCAGGGCTAACGGCGGCACAGCCCAGGACCTGAGGGGTGGGGATCCAGCCCTGCGGCTGGCAGGGCAGACAGCTCAGAGCAACGTCTACTGTGATTGGGGATCGAGGGATGGGGGTGCCCCTCTTCCTGCAGAAACTGAGGCTCTGGCCCTAAAAGCCTCCTACCCTCTCCCTACCCCAGCCTTGGAACAGGAGCCAGGTCTGGCTGGGGTGGCTCCAGGGACCTGAATCTGAGGGGACAGTTCTGCCCTTGTGTGGCCTTAGGCAGGTCACTCTGCTTCCCTGAGCCTCAGTTTTCTCACCAAAAATGGAAATAATAAAATGCCTGGTGCCAGAACACCCAGTAATGTTAAAAGACACTGCGGTGGATGTGGAGCCCTTGCAGAGCACGTGGTCACTGAACAGTGGTCGTGGTGTTCGCCTGATCACCACACCTGTCCGCCTTTTCCTAACATTCAAGGCCCGGGCCTCTAGGGCAGTCAGACGCGGAGCAGCGAGGGGGTGGGGCGGAGAGCCTAGAGTGGGCGGGGTCTCGAGCGGCGCGGGCGGGGCTTTGCGAAATCGGCTACCCGGGCGTGGCCGGAGCCGGCGGGGGCGGGGCCTATCGAAGGCAGGCCTTCCTCTGGGGGCGGGGCCTGTTCCTGGGGCGGGGCCTGTTCCTGGGGCGGGGCGGGGCGTCAGGCGCGGAGCGGGCGGAACACTCACAGTACAGCGCGGGCAGAGCCATTCACCGTTTGGGATCTCGGGCAGCGGCGGGTTGAGGCAGTGCAGGTGGTAGGAGGAGGGGCAGGCGTCGCAGCAGAGCAGCTCGCCCCCGTCCTTGCACACGCGGCAGAACTCCATGTGGTCGTCCTCCTCCTCCTCGCAGCCGCCCTCCTCCTCTTCGTCGTCGTCGTCCTTCGGCTCCCACTGGATCCCCTCCTTCTCCTGGGGGAGGAGGCCAGGTGGAGGCACCCCCTCCACCAGGGCCCCGACTCCCTCCCCACAGTACCTCTAGGCAGTCTGCCCCCACAAGGGAACACAGGGGTGTGGGGGCAGGCATGGCCCCGCCCCCAGCCAGGGGCTCCGTCAGGGCTTACACAGTGGGGGCAGCTCCACTTGCCCTCGGGAGCCTTCTCCAGCTCTGGGTCCAGGCACACGAGATGGTAGGCCCGTGGGCAGGTGTCGCACAGGATGATCTCCCCACCCTGCTGGCACACCTCACAGTAATCCTGGTGGTCCGTCTCATAGCCGTCACCATCATCAACTAGGGTGAGGGAGGGGCAGTCATGGAACTCCCAGCACACAACCACCTGCACCACCCCAGGCCAGACAGGCATAGAGTAGATGTCTAATAGATGGTGGATGGATAGGTGGGTGGGTGGATAGACTGATGGTTGAGGTAGTAAAAGGGTGAGGAGATAGAAAATGGATAAAAGGAAAGGAAAGGAAGGAAGGAAGGAAGGGTAGGAGGTGGATGGGTAGAAAGATGAATGGATGGATGGATGGGTGGACAAATGGATGGATAGATGGACAAAAGGATGGATGGATAGATGGATGGATGGATGAACAAATGGGTGGATGGATGGATGGACAAATGGATGGATAGATAGATGGACAGACAAATGGATGATGGATGAACAAATGGATGGATGGATGGATAATGGATGGACAAATGAATGGATGATGGATGATGGATGGATGGATGAATGGATGGATAGATGGATGACGGATGGATAAAAGGAAGTGACAGGAAAGGAGGGAGAGGGAGGGAGGAATGGAAAGGGGGGTGAGGGGACAGATGGGTGTTAAGTGGGTAGGGGTGACTGAATGGAAGGGTGGCGATGAGATGAAGTACTTTCCAGTCACCAATGCAAGTGCCCTGGGATAGCTCCCACCATAGGTTCCTTATTCTTTTCTCACTGGAACAGGATGCCCCTCCCCAGACAGTAGAGACCAGGTTCGTGTGGGAAACTAAGGCCCCCACCTGGCCAAGGCATGAGAATGCCCTTCCCCTGCTTCCCACAGGGAGGTTCCATGCCCCGCACATCCACCCAGCAGGCCGAGAGCCCTCCAGACAGAGTTCTACTTGTGCCCCCTACATCCACCCAGCAAACCAAGAACCCTCCAGAAGGGGAGTCCTATTACTCCTCTTCTTCTTGCGCCTCCTCTTGCTCTTCTTGCCCAGGGCTGCAGAGCACTCAGAGCGCACGGAGGCACTGTGGATGCTGGCACTGTCGAAGTCTGACTCCTCCCTCTCATCTTCTTCACTCTGCAGGGGAGGACAGGGTCCTGTGATCCCAGGGCCTCATGAGGCTTCACTGGCTTTGGCAGTGTGGGGTGGGACAAAGCACAGAGGAGGCTCCAGAGACACAGTGCTCCCTGTGATTCACCTCAGCCTCCCACAGAGCTGAAAACCTCACATTACAGCCCACTCGTCCAGCCTGATGTCCTACCACCCTCCCAGAGTCCTGTTCTCCAGCATCAGACACTCCCCACAATTTCCACTTCCAAAAAGCTCCCCAAGCCCTGCCCTCTGTCCTGCCAAACTCCTAAACATCCTTCAAGAGGCAGCCCTAGGGATACCTCCTCCAAGGAGTCTTCCCAGATCTCTCCTTTACTGGAACTATCGCGGCTGCCTGTGTGCCAGGTCTGGCCTGTCCTGTCTGACTAGTACATCACAGGCTCTCCACCAGCGAACATGCCTGCCAGGTGACAAGTGCCACAGGACCAGGGCCCACCACGGCTGAGCAGAGGGCCTGGCACACAGTAGGTGCTCAACAAATACCTGCTAAACTGAACTGGACTATCAGCTCCAGGGAGGACCAATCCTTCTCTCCATGCTCCCCTCCAGACCTGACACTGGCTTCTGCCAAGGACCAGGGAAAGAGCTTCCAACTCCACCCAACTGCAGGGCTGGGGTGAGCAAGGGAGGCAGCTACCCATGGGGGTGAGGAGGGCAAATGCCCCCCAAAGGGGGGCCCCAAGGCTGAGTGAGACCTGGGCTTAGCATCTGAACCTGGGCCCAGAGCTGGCCCTGAGGACAGTGGTAGATAACTGGGGCTCCAGCCAGCCTGATCCTGCCCACATGCCACTTCTCTAGGCTCCAGGCCCCATGCAGCTACTTCCCATGAGAGGAGACGGCAGTGGCCAGGCCCCACCAGGACAGATTCCTCCACCTGTTGCCCAAATGGAGCTGCGCTGTGGACAACAGGAGCCAGGACTGAAGCTCCCAGCTCAGGAGGGTGAGCCAGGGGAGCACTCCTGCCCAGAGTCCAAGGTAAAAGGGTCCTTGGAAGGATTCAGTCTAAACCTCTCACCACACAAACGGAGAAACTGAGCCCCAGCACGCCTGCATGTAGGACAGAAGGAAAGTGGAGGGTAGGACCTGCCTCAGCTAGTTCATAATGACCTGAAGGCCCCCCTTGGCCCCTGCGTGCTCATGTGCAGACACACATGCATGCAAATGCACACACAAGTGCACACATGCACACACACAGGCACACATGCACACGCGTGCACACATGTACATTCACAGGTGCACACTCGTGTGCACACACATATGCACACACACGTATGCACACACGCACACACTCACCGAGGAGCCTTTCTTCCTCTTGTTGCCGATCCCTCCAAAGCGGAACTTGAGCCCGGCCATCTTTTTCCCTTTGCCCTTTTTCTTCCCATCCTTGGAACCTTTGATCTTCTTCCGAACTCCAGGCCCTGAAAAACAGCAGTGACCATAGCCAACCACTGCCACCACCAAGGGCCACTTCCTGCCATCATCTCCCTGAGCTCTCAGTTACCCAATAAGGAAAGGGTCATTTCTACCATCACCCCTTTTCAGATGAGACGCCTGAGGCTTGGAGAGGTGAACCCCTTGCTCAAAATCACACAGAAAGTGAGGCAAAAACCAGACAACAGCTCTGACCGGAGCATGCTGCCCCTCGTCCATGACCCACAGAAATGTGGCCTCTTGGGAGGAGCCCCTGTACTGTCCTCACCCACCGAAAGGAGGCACTAGCCAGCCCCCACAGCCAGCAGAGCCACTGAAGGCACAGCCGCCCACCTGTGATCCATGCCTGAAACGTCCTAGAGCCAAAAGCCCTTTTTCCATCTGCCCGACAGTCAATGCTGGTCCCACCCAAGACAGCGCCACCTCTGCCAGTTAACCCCAGCAAGGGCCAGCAGGGCGAAGGCTGCTTTTATGGAGCTGGCCATAGGGCAATAACTACCTGGAGTAATGACCCAGGAAGGAAGTGGGGCCTGGAGGCAGGGATGCATGCGCCACAGAGGCGGCCTCTCCCCAGGCCCTCTTCTGGCCACACCACACCCAAGGACATGGAGCAAGAAGGCCAGCTGCACCCTCTGTGACGCCTCAGAAAATCTATTTCAATTTTCCAAGCTCTGAATAAGCAGCTCAAGGAATCGATAGCTCAGCAGCTGGAGCCGAGAGGAAACGAGAAAACAGGGCAGGTTGGGCAGACAGGGGCGGGCTGGGAGCCCCTTTTGAGATCCTGGTGATCCGGACGGATGGAGCAGGACAGAGAACAGGCTCTGACCCTTGTCATTTCGCCCACCAGGCTCCCGTCAGAGACTTGGCATGATGGTACCAGACACAACCCCCAGAAACCAAAGCTCCCTGGGGCTGAAAGAAGGGATCCCCAAAGCCCCCTCAGCCCCTTCCATCCAAACCCAAATTAGCCGGATGCAGTGGCTCACGCCTGCAATCTCAGCATTCTGGGAGGCCAAGTTGGGCGGATCACCTGAGTTCAGGAGTTCGAGACCAGCCTGGCCAACATGGCGAAATCCCATCTCCACTAAAAATACAAAAAATTAGCCAGATGTGGTGGTGCATGCATGTAATCCCAGCTACTCAGAAGGCTGAAGCAGGAGAATTGCTTGAACCTAGGAGATGGAGGTCGCAGTGAGCAGAGATCATGCCACTGCACTCCAGCCTGGAAGACAGAGCAAAAGTCTGTCAAAAAAAAAACACACCCAAATCAGGGCACCCAAGCTGAGTTGCTGGTGACTGACAGCCCTGGGGAGATCAATGTCCCCAACCTCCAAGAAGCCAGAAACCCCTGTCCAGAAAGCTCTCTCCCCACGGCCTGCAAGTCACAGGGGGCCTCTGCTGCCCCCACCCTCCCCACCCAGATGCCCTGCCACTGAGGCAGAATCTGGGTCTGACCTCCTTCCAGGCCTGTCTCAGAATAGCCTCCCTGGGAAGCCAGACCTGGCCGTGCCCAGTCCCTGCTCCAGCTCCTGCCTGCTTCCCAGAACCTAAAGCTGGAGGGGCAGGGCCTCCATGCTCTACGCTGGCCGAGGGCCTGGAGAACCACCCTGCACACAGTGGGTGTGCAGACAAGAGGGAGAGACGGACTCAACTGGGGCCTCCTCCTCCTTCCCAGGAATGGCACAGCCTCAAACCCAAGAGCCTGCCAACTCCCAGAAGCCCAGGGCTGGAGCGGCTCCACTCTGCCCACCTCTGTTTCTGCGCTCCCTCCAGGCCCCGTCGAGGGGGCCTCCTGGCTGGCCAGGCTAAAACCTCCCAAACCTCTGCCCACATCACCGCCTCTGCTTCTCCGCCAGCCCCGAAAGGTAGGCAGGCACAACAGAGGCGACCATGCCGCCTCACTGCTGAGAAAGGACCCACCAATCAAAGGTCACGGGCACAGGGCCCTGAAGAAGGAACAGCCAGCCTCTGCTCCCTGCCCGGGTCTGCCTGCCCAGGTCAGCCTCAGCCGCCCCTCCCTGCCCGGGGCTGCCTGCCCAGGTCAGCCTCAGCCGCCCCTCCCTGCCCGGGTCTGCCTGCCCAGGTCAGCCTCAGCTGCCCCTCCCTGCCCGGGTCTGCCTGCCCAGGTCAGCCTCAGCTGCCCCTCCCTGCCCGGGTCTGCCTGCCCGGGTCTGCCTGCCCAGGTCTGCCTGCCCAGGTCAGTCTCAGCCGCCCCTCCCTGCCCGGGTCTGCCGGCCCAGGTCAGCCTCAGCCGCCCCTCCCTGCCAGGGTCTGCCTGCCCAGGTCAGCCCCAGCCGCCCCTCCCTGCCTGGGGGTCTGCTCCAGCTGCCCCCCACCACCAGGGTCTATCCCAGCCACCCCCCACTGCCCAGGTCTGCCCCAGCCACCCCCCCATCGGGGTCTGTCCCAGTCACCCCCTGTGCCAAGTCTGCCCCATGGCTTCTCCTACAGGGTCTGAGGGGGCCTCTTCCCAGCAGGACTAGGTGCCCACCCACCCCCAGCCTCACCCTTGCCCTCCTTGGTCTTGGCTTTGCGGATAGGCACAGGCTGGGGCGCCTGCAGGGGGCTGACGGCTAGCGGAGGGGAGATGGTGACAGTCTCTACAGCTGCAGCCACTGCCGCCGCTGCCGCTGCCGCCGAGCTGCCCTTGAAGGGGTTGTTGGCGCTGAACTCCCGCCACTTAGCACCCAGGACAGTCATCATTTTGGACATGGGGATCTTCGGGTTCTTCTTGGCGATGAGTGGCCTGTGTGGGGAGAGGCAGGAGGGTGAGAGCAGGGCCCGGTGGGATGAGAAGCCCACCCAACCCCCGGCAGGGCCCACCCCTCTGCCACGCTGTGGCAGAGCCTTGGGTTCCTGATTAGAGAAACTAGGCAAGGAAACCCGCTGACCACAGCCCACCCGCAAAACACCCCAGCTTCCTGTCCACAGAGCTGGCTATTTTCTCATTGGGTTTTCGGGCGCTGCAAGACTTGAGGGGCCAGCCGGGCATGGTAGCTCACGCCTGTAATCCCAGCGCTTTGGGAGGCCGAGGCAGGCAGATCACGAGGTCAGGAGTTTGAGACCAGCCTGACCAACATGGTGAAACCGCGTCTCCACTAAAAAAACAAAAGCTAGCTAGGCATGGTGGCGCGTGCCTGTAGTCCCAGCTACTCAGGAGGCTGAGGCAGGAGAATCGCTTGAACCCAGGAGGCGGAGGCTGTGGTGAGCCGAGATCGCACCACTGCACTCCAGCCTGGGCGACAGAGGGAGACTCCACCTCAAAAAAAAAGACCTGAGGGGCCGCAGTGGCCTCAGAGTCTCCATCGCACCTCTGCCAGAGCTGAGAGGCCATGGTGGTGAACGACGCCCCAGGAGAGACTGGAACTACCTTCCCCAAGGGGAAGAGCAGGGCCAGGCCCCGCGAGGGAAGGCCTGGCGGTCTGCTAGCATGAGGGCGTCCTGCCCCTCCCTCCAGCTCCCCCAGGTTGCTGAGTCTGTCTGACAGAGCTCACCCCTACCCCAGGAGCCCAGACTCCATTCCTCTGCCTCCCTCCCAGGGACAGTGCAGGCGTCAAGAGCAGCCCTGGCCCGGCCCACCTGAGGAACTGGCTGAAGGCCTTGTAGTTGGTCAGCGTGTGGTAGTCCTCCTCTGAGAACAGGTAGTCCACGTCGTCCAGGCCCCACTCGGCCATGAGCTGCCCTGAGGACTTGGGCTCCTGCAGAGACCCAGGCCAGAGGTAGAGCTGTTGGGGGGCCTTCTAACCTGCACCCCCATCCCCAGGGTCTCTGCCTAGGAGGCTTCAGCATAGGGGAGAGAACAGGGGACATGCCTGCAACGTAACCGGACTGTTCTCACCCACCCTAAGAAATACTCTCACGCCCCCAAGCCCCCAAGCCCCTGATCTGTACTGAGTCTCAATGCCCACTCATGGGGGTGCAGGCCAAGTTTCGATGTCAGGGTTTGGGGAGAGGTCAGGTGTGTGCCCAGAACCTCCAGAAAGGAAAACCAGACAGTTGTGGGAAAGGAGGCTGGATGCCCGAGACCAGGCCCCCATCTTGAGATAGGGCTGCCCAACTGGCCTCAGGTCGCCAGGGCAGGACAACAGAGCTCTCCCTCTGCGAGGAAATAAATGCATTCTGTCTGTCGGGCAGGTGGAAAGGGGCTTTTGGCTTTCTTCCGGGAAGATGGCCCTGATGAGGTGCAGGGCTACAGGGCTGTCTAAGCCCTATAGAAAGATATGAGACAGCTGGGCACAGTGGCTCAGGCCTGTAACCCCAGCACTTTGGGAGGCCAAGGCAGGTGGATCACCTGAGGTCAGGAGTTCAAGACCAGCCTGACCAACATGAAGAAACCCCGTCTCTACTAAAAATACAAAAATTAGCTGGGCGTGGAGGCACATGCCTGTAATCCAAGCTACTCAGGAGGCTGAAGTGGGAGAATCACTTGAACCCAGGAGGCAGAGGTTGCGGTGAGCCGAGATCATGCCATTGCACTCCAGCCTGGGCAACAAGAGTGAGACTTTGTTTCAAAAAAAAAAAAAGAAAGAAAGAAAGACCATGAGGCCTCCAGACCAACGGCAGTGGTTCATGTCTGTAATCCCAATACTTTGGGAGGCCAGGGCAGCCAGATCACTTGAGGTCAGGAGTTTCAGACCAGCCTCACCAACACGGTAAAACCCGTCTCTATTAAAATACAAAACATAGCTGGGCATGGTGTTGCACGCCTGTAATCCCAGCTATTTGGGAGCCTGAGGCGGGAGAATCACTTGAACTCAGGAGGCAGAGGTTGCAGTGAGCCAAGATCGCACCACTGCACTCCAGTCTGGGTGACAGAGCAAGACTCCATCTCAAAAAAAAAAAGACCTGAGGCCTCCCCAGGGTGCCCAGGTACAGCCAGGTTAGCCCCTGCGAAGGGCAGACCACTGCCCAGGTTCCAGTGAAAGGAAAGTGCACCCAGCTGGGGACAGAGCCCTGAGAGGGTCCAACAACTGCTGAGGCCTGGGACATCCCAGGGGCACAGTGAGTTCTCAGGAGAGCTAGCCCAAGGGTCAGGTGACCAGGTGACCAGGCAGCACAGGCTTGCTGGGCTCAAAAAGGGAGGTGCTGGCTATGGGCATGGGCTGATTCTAATCCTGGCTCTGCCACATACCAGTGATGAGAGGTGGACAAGTTACTGAACTTTCCTGCCTCAGTTTCCCCATCTATAAAATGGAGATAATGGCACCACCTGCCTTGCAGAACAGAATGAATTCATGCAGGAGCTTGGGCTTGGAACAGGATGTGTCAAAATGTGTTAGCAATTGTTAACACCCAACCCACCTGCCTTCCTCCCCTCTTCTTCCAGGCAGCCCTGAGCTGCCCCCACCCAACCTGATACATTAAGCCAGTCAGCACACATACCACCCCTAGGCCAAAGTCTCTGGTCAGGCCAGACATGTCAAGCCAGTCCAGTCACCGGGAATGCTGGTCTCTCGCTTGCACACCTGGATGGGAGAGGCCTGCTCTCCCTCCTGCTGGAGGGGTCAAGATGCCCGGAGCTGCTGCAGCCATTCTCAGCCACAATAGTGCCAGCCATGAGGGTGCCCGGCCTGAGCCCAGTGCTGACACCGCAGAGGCAGAGTGAAAGATGCAAAGAAACAGCCCCCGATAACACCACTGGGTTCCACAGCCCCGAGGCCCCTTGCCTCTCGGTTCTCAGGGCCCTGATCCCACACATCCCTCCACTGCCTATGCCCTGGAGCTGGGCTTCTGCTCGTGCAACAGAAGGCTGCCAGAACCAGCACTGAGAAGCAGCCTACCTGTGCAGGCTGCGGGAGAGCTCCAGAACCCATTCCTGACTCCTGTTCTGCGACAGCTCAGGAAAGTCCCCACACAGGGCCCCCTCCACGGCTGAATTGCCCCCATGGACACACACGGCCATTCCGGATGGCACATGGGCCCCTTGGCCCCCACCCAGGACAGCAGAGCAGCAGGTGAGCGAGGGGATGATACTGTTACGGGGTGACCCTGAGTCACTCCCTTACATGAAGCTTTCGAACTGTCAGCCTCACAGTGATTATCAGTCTCCAGTGACTCACAACACCCCACTGACTCACAGAATCACCCCAGTGTTAGGACACCGACAGGAAGAGCCACTCCTCCTTCGGCACCTCCCAACTTCAGTCTTGCACATTCATGATTTCTGCCTCACCCAACAGCAGCTCTACTAATATTTACAGACCGTTTATCTTTAAATTCACAGCCAGCCCAAACTAAGCCTTGGTGTCTCATAAAATAACAAAGGGGGACAGGCGCGGTGGCTCACGCCTATAATCCCAACACTTTAGGAGGCCGAGATGGGTGGATCACAAGGTCAAGAGATCGAGACCATCCTGGTCAATATAGTGAAACCCCATCTCTATTGAAAATACAAAAAAAAAATAGCTGAGTGTGGTGGCGCGTGCCTGTAGTCCCAGCTACTCAGGAGGCTGAGGCAGGAGAATTGCCTGAACCCAGGAGGCGGAGGTTGCGGTGAGCCGAGATCGCACCATTGCACTCCAGCCTGGGTAACGAGCGAAACTCCGTCTCAAAAAAAAAAAAAAAAGAAGAACAAAGGGAGCGAGCACAGTGTTCCTGATTGGCATTGTCATTCGTCCACTGCCTGTCCACCAGCCTCACCCCTGGCCTCTCCCCCTCCCCAGGGAGCCCCACAGTGCAGCTTTGGAGACTCCAGAGTACCTCAGCATGACCAAAAAGGCCTGGCTTGATTCACATCATTTCCCATGTTCCTGGGGACGCTGGGCCCAGGCAAGAGCTGGCCTATCACTGTAGCTGCTCTGCCCCACCTCCAGTAGGAGACTCTGGGAATGCCCACCTGGGCAGGATTTCAGGACACAAGTTTCCTTTCTACCATAAACAAAGCTGTCCAGCACTTCTTGTGGCAAAGACTCCATTTGTTCTTTTATTTTCCCAAATTGCTCCAAGCAAGAGGTTCCTGACACTAAACTTGAGCTCGTATTATCTATCACTCTCCCCAGAAATAGCTGCTCACTCGAGCGGGCAAGCTGTTGGCAGAGCACCCAGTACATCAGCAAGATGCAGCACGATCCACCACTGAGCCCTAAATTTCATCCATCGTTTCTGTGCGTGCACACATGCACCCACATGAGCACACGCAATTACAGCCCCATCTGCGGGTCAGGTGGGAAAGGACGCTCTGGCCCTTCTGACTCATGCTCTCAGGTCAGAAGGCAGAGAACAGGCCAGAGCAGTGGCTCACACCTGTAATCCCAGCACTTTGGGAGGCCAAAGCGAACAGATCACCTGAGGCCAGGAGTTCAAGACCAGCCTGGCCAACATGGCGAAACCCCATCTCTACTAAAAATACAAACATTAGCCAGGCGGAGTGACGTGCACCTGTAGTCCCAGCTACTTGGAAGGCTGAGGCATGAGCCACTGCACTCCAGCCTGGGCAACAGAGCAGGACTCATCTGAAAAAAAAAAAAAAAGAGCAGACAGGCAGGAGGCTCGGTCCCTCCGAGGGCGATGTCGCTCTGTCCCCCCAGCCAGGCCTCCGCGGTTACCTTTGAGCATCCATCATCATCATCCTCATCCTCCTCCCTCCTTCTTCGCTTGGCTTTCTTCTCCTTCTTGTCCTTAAGTTTCTTCTTTCTCTTTTTATTTGGGGAGTAGTCACTGCCTTCACTCTCTGACTTCTCTTCCAGATCATCTTCATTCTCTGATAGCTCATCATTGCTCCCCTGGAAAAGAAGGGGGACAGTGAGGGCAATGGAGGCCCCAGGAACATCCAGAGTCCTGGGCAGCAGGACGGCCCTGAGAGCCACCTCCTGACCCACGCTGGGGATCATCGCCCCACTCATCATCAGGGGCCACCTGCTCACACCTCAGCCCCAAAGCCCAGCCAAAGGGGCAACCCCAAGCCAGCCCGAGCCAAGTCTCGTCCCCAGGGACTATGCCGCAGGAAGCAGTGGAGCCTGCAGGTGAGGCAAAGCGAGGCTCTTGTGAGAGCAGAACTTCCCACCGGCAAGCTCAGCTGGGCCCACTCCTGCAGCCCTGCTGGTGAACTCAGGATCTGCTTCAGTCGTTATCAGGCTTCTGTGCATTTTGGGGGTTTAACCAGTGTTACATGCTGGGGCACGGACCCAGGAGCTGGTGGTGGAGGATGTGGTCCCACAGTCAAAAAGCAAAGTGCACAGGAAGAGCCCCAGCCAGGGAACGGCCCCAGCCAGAGAAGAAAGAGCCCCAGCCAGGGAAGAGCCGCTGCATCACGGGCCCCAGCACAGCAGCTCTCTGCTTAAGTCCACATTCCATGGAACTGCGTTCGTCAGGTGAGATCTGTAATCAATGTAGGGTGCACATCCCAGCTTCCTCTGTGTGCAGACTCTACAGACACTGCTATGGAAGGCATATGCCCACCCCCACCCTGGCCGCTTCCTCTCCATACAAGACAAGGTAATTTAGGCAGCTCTTAAGCTTGGCTTCTTTGATTTAGTTTCCTGTCTGTACAGGCAGAAAATGGCCCATTTATATGGAGATAAGGGCGTCCACAACCAGAGCGCCCCACCAGAGAGGCGCTGCCCCTCAGAGAAAGCTGTTTACTTTGGCCTTTAGACCTCTACAGCCCCTTCTCAGGGAGGGGACGGGCAGTGCTGCCATGATCCCCCACAGGGGGCTGGCCATGCACAGGACTGCCATGAACTGTTTTCAGGATGAGCTGGGAGAGGCATGGGCTGAGATGGAGAGAGAACCAGAGAGATAAAAAATGAGCTCAGGAAACAACAGTGGCAGGGAGGAGGGAGGAAAGAGGGAGGGAGGGAGGGAGGGAGGGAAAGAGAGACGGAAGAAAGAGGGAGAAGGAAAGAAGAGGGCGACAGAAGGAAAGAAGATGAGGGCCCAGCAAAGTCTGAGGCCTGGCCTGCCTGGATAGTCTTGGGAGGCCCCCAGCCCACCTCTGCCCTTTCAGGCCACAGGGTCAAGTGTGGCCTTTTCCCTGGAGAGTGGCTCCAAACAGCACATCCATCAGTTAGTGGAGGGGGAGATGGTCACTGACTGGGGGGGTCGGGGGCCCCCTCTGAGATCCAGCTGGGAAGCTCCCCCAACAGACTGCCTGCACTTCCCCACTCTCCTGGAAGCCCTGCTCCCTCTCCCCTGCCCGGCAGCCTCCCTGCTCCCAAACCTCTCAGCCCATTAAGCCGCCAGAGTCAGCGGCGCTGGCAGCTGGCAGGCAGCAGGGCCTCTGTGCTCTTTGCTTTTCCGGAACCCGGGTGTTTCTGGGAATACTGACGTGGTCACTGGCTAGGAGCCTGCTCTCAAGGCTGGAGGAGATGCTGGGCCCTGGGGCCACAGCTCCCAGGATCAGCCTCCGTCCTTCAGGGAGGTGGAGGTCAGACAGTGATGTCCATGTCCAGAGTCTGGCCAGCTTCAAGAGGCCACCCTTTAGGAGACCTGAGAGACACGCTCTCTCCCAGCCCTCACCCCAGCAAAGGTAAGGACAAGGAAGAGAGACAGCCATGAACTTCAGCACCACGGACAGAGGCTGGGACTCCCAGAGGAAGGGGCCCTAGGCAACCTTCAGCTGCCAGAGAGCAAACCCCACAAACCCACCAAGGATGAAGTTGGGGGACCCATGATTAATCCTGCGTGGCCTGCCAGGGAGTCCTGGGCTCCCTGGAGAGGCTCTGCTCCTTGCAAGCCTGAGACGTCGATAAGTCACCGTAGCCAGCTAAACCTCAGCTTCATTGTCTGTGAACTGGGGATGCCAGGAAGAATGGAACCAGGGAGACTGTGTAAGAAAATGCCTTGAACATCTCGGACATGGGAGAAACCTAAGCACAGAGAAGCAGTGCTCTGAGCTGGGTGGGGGCATGGGTCCTGCACCCAGGTCTCCGGGGCTGGGCCGCCTTGTTGCGCCCTGGGCAGGGGACTGGGCCAAGCTGGAGCAGGCTGCAGTCAGAATGAACCTTTGCCCCTGACACCACCATGCCCACGCACAGACACCAGAGGCCTCTGTGATTCTGATGATGCCCAGAAAATGCCCAAACGACTCATGATGACTCCAGCTCTGTTTGGAAGCCAGAGATACAGCCACGATGACAAGCTGGAGGGAACACAGCAGCCTCACCCCAACATTTCTGCCGTCGGGATTGGGCTCGAGCTAACTGCACAGAGGCTGCCAGCAGCTGGGCAGCAACACGGCGCAGAGGGAGCAGGACCTGGACAAGAAGGGGCTGCTGTGGCAACGTCTGCCAGGAGCCGACCCAGCATCTGACAGCAAGCAAGCCCCTTAGCAACCTGCAGGGAAGACCAGGAGAGGCACCCTAGGGAGAGCCAGGGGAGGGAGGGACGGGGAAGGGAAGGCGCCTCCAGCAGCCTCCACTGTCTGGCAGGAGCAGCAGAGCACACCAGCTCGGGAGAGCAGGGCTGGCAGAAGGCCGGGGACGCAGCACTGACAGAGGGCTCACCCAGCAACCGCTCAGGGTTAAGCAGGAGAGCAGGAGGGCACAAGCCCTCAGCATGGAACGGGCTCGGGTGACACTAGGCACGTCTGTCACCCATCTGTGGCCCCTGCCCTGAAGTCACTGGGGCTCAGGTAATCTACAAAACCCTCATTTCTTGGAAGCGGGGCACTTCTTTCCCTCCTCCATCCGCCCGCACTAGAGAGAGCCCAGTTGAACAGAACGGTCTGACTCCCAAGTCCCCACCTGCCTCCCCGGCCCTGAGCCTCTGCCCTGCCTCCACTACATGCAGCCCGCGGCTGGGCCTCCCACCTGCACCCTCCTCTCCTACCAGGGGTGGGCCAAGGGTGGGGGTACAGGGCGGAACCCTGCATCCAGCTGTTTCGACACTCTAGAACTAGGCCTCCTTTCTGTGTTGTTTTTCCAAAATCTCTCCTTGCAGAGAAAGCTGAAAATAGTTCTGAAAACACCTAGCAGAGCAGTGCCCCATGAGTGGGACCTGGAGGGATGGAGCATCATCCAGGGGCAAGAAGGGAAGAAATAATCAAGAACCAAAGGTAGATGTGCAGTTCAGTATCTCAAAACATACAGACTGGCTCATAGACCAGGCCACGTGCAGGGGAGGAGACAGACACAGACCGATGACGCCCTAGCTAAGCCCCCGAACCAACCCAGCCCTGAGGCTTGAGAGCAATCAAACCGTACTGCGGGCATGAAGATCTGGATGACAGCTGGCCTTCAACCTTAGCACTGACCTTTCAGCTGCAGCAGCCCTAGGTGTGGCTACAGGGGACACTCCACCGGCTAGCAGAAGAATCTTAGTGGACGTGAACTCCCCACGCAGAATCCACCTGCAAAGCTGCCTTGACTGTTACACCCAGCCCATATGTGCCAGGAGGTAGAGGCAGGCAGGAGGGGTCTGTGCTCTGAGCCCCCACCCTACTGAGGACACAGCATACAATCGCGGCCCTGGGGATCCCAATGGACAGTCCCGCTGCCCTTCCTCCTTCCCAGCTCCGCAGACGCCTCTCGGCAGAGGCCTCCCACCTCCGTCTCCCTTCCCTCTAGGCCGGATGCTCCATACACACAGCGCATCTCCTGAAAAAGGAGACATTTAAACTCAAAAAGAAGTATGTGGAGAGTGGGTCATTCTCCGTTTGGGGTCCTTCAAGATTGAGAGGGAAAAGGGAAGAATGAAATAGGAGCCTTCCCATTCACGAGTGTTATAAACAGTTATAATTTAGCACTGAATAATTGGTTGCTATGGTAACCGCTGCAGTACAGGTTGAAATCATTTCTCCCTCCTGCGCTCACTAGGGTCTGACAGGGAGCTTCATCTACATATGCTCAGGTTCCGGCTGCAGCCCGGTTATTTTATGTAAATCAGAATCCACCACTTGCGCCGGCCTCCCGCCACCAACAAACTGCTGCTTGTGGCCCACCTGCCCTGGTCCCTTTGCCCCTCATCTTGGAGCCACCTGGTTGGAGACAGAGAAGGGCAGAGGGGTGAAATCCCCTTGCCTGTATCCTGGGCCCCCAAGTCTGCCAGGCAGGTGGGCAGCGGGCACCCAGCAGCTGGGCCACAGCGTGCTCCAGACCTCCTAAGATCTGACAGCTGGCCCAAGCCAGGCTCTCGAATGCAGGGGAGGGAGTGCCTCCGGAGGCCTCTTGTCCATCCCAGCCCCCTACCCCTTCCAAGAACCAGAATTGCATCTCAGTAGAGAAGGAGAGAGGGTGAGGAAGGGGTGGAGCAGATGAAAGAGATGGAGGGAAATGAGGGGAGAGGGTAAGAGAGAAAAGAGGGCAAAGGAGAGAGAGGAGATGCCGAGAGGTTACCAAGGTGAAGACCAAGCACAGGCCAGAGAGAGGGACGCAATATGAGACCCAGGGAGAGACAGACAGACAGACAAGAGCCAGAGAGAGATAGGGACCTGGACAAAAACAAAAACATGTTGTCAGAGAAAGAGGCAGGAGGGGAGAGCAGAAGAAGGAAGGCTCAGCGGGATCATAGCCCTGGGAATGAGAGTCAGAGAACCCTCCCTCCCAGGCCTCAGAGACCGTCCGGCCCCCAGCCCCCAAGCCTCACCACTGTCTAGACACTGCCCAGCCCCTGACCTCCTTCCCAGCCCTGCTGAGCGCAGGAGGGGGAGGGGAGCCAGCCCCACCTGAGGAAGGCGGGAGCTCCCACAGGCCTCTGCTGCACCTCGCTGGGTCCTTCACCTCCATTTGGGAGCCAGGCCCACCAACCCAGTGGCCTGAGACTCAGGCCCAGGTGACACTGCCTATCTTGGCCTAGACTCCCACCCAGCTTCTAATTCAGAGGAGGTGGGGGAGGATTCGCAGCTAAGAGGCCCTGCCATGGGGCATGAGCCCCAGGGTCCTAAAATCCACATCACCCTGAGCCCATGGAGCCCAGGTCTGAGGCTTGAGTGGGGGATGGCAGCAGAGCAAGATTTCACAGCCTCTGCCAGAGACTCTCGGTGCCTTCATCCCAGGGCCTGGCAGCCCAGATCCATCTACCCTCTGCCCAGCACAAAGACCAACCTCTGGGGCCAGGGGTCAGCGGCTGAAGCAGCGGAAGAGAAGAACAGGAGCTGCAGCAGGGAATTCAGGGAACCCCATGCCCAAGGAGCTGGCCCACAGCCTCTCCTTCACAAGGGAGGCCTTCAGGCACTCAATCCCCACTTCCACTCTCCTATCTCCACTTCCCCGTCAATTAACAGGGACTGGGAGCTTCACCCTCTTTGAGAACCTGGGGAAGATGAAAGAGCTTCAGAGTGTAGGCCTGGGAGTCTCTGGGGCATGATGGGCCAGGCAGGAGCCTCCACATCCCACTCCGAGGACCCGGGTCCTCCCCTTCACCTCGCATCTTCCCCATGCAGCCCCCATGCAACCCCCATGCTGGCCCAGTGGTAAGGGGGAGTTCCTGGGAAGGGACACACATCCATCCCAGACACCATGCCAGATGGGGCACAGAGCTGAGGGGCAACAAAGAAGATACGCAGAATCAGCCAGAAGGGCCAGGGTCTCCCCAGGGGAAGACAGGGTAGTACCGTCACATGCACACACGCGTGTGCATGGAGAACCAGAAGGGCCGGGAGCGGCTGCAAAGCAGGTGCGGGTGGGGGCAGGGGCTTGGAAGGCAGCAGTGGGGGCACCAGATACGCTCTGGACCAGGGGCCATGGGACTTGGTCAGGGCACACTCAGGAAGCTCTCCCAGGAGAGTCAGGGACTGCAGGAGCCACATGAGGCAGCAGCTGGGAAAGGAGGGTGGGTGGGAGGTGAGTGAGTGCTGCTGACCAACGCCCCCAGCAAAGAGAGGAGGGGCAGGACACATCTGAGGCAGCTCTGGCAGAGGAATGGGACCAACACCTCCCGGCCCCATCCTCTTCCTGCAGTCCCTGAGCAAGGACACATCCGAGGTGGGCTCTGCCCTTCCAACGTCACCAGGCTGATGCTCAGACCAGCATGTGGCTCAGACCAGGAGGAACCACATGCTGCAGGTAGAGTTGAGGGCCCCCCAAAATGCCTCCAAGTGCCCGAACAAGCCAGGGAGGTAGAAATGCGGCACAGACCTGAGGCCCAGAGGTGAAGACAGGGACCCTCGCCCCCCACCACCACCATCTCTCCCTCCCCAGGCTCCACTCCTGCCTCTGGCCTGGCCCCAGAGCTGCCAGGGGAGGCTGCCAGGCTGTCACGTCACGTGGGTCCCTCCACTGCTTGAAGCCTTCCAGTGATCTCACCTTGTTCATGGGACAAGAAGAGGCCCAGAATGTGCCCCTAGAAACAGGTGTTCCTGGAACTCTCATGACGGGGAGCGCCTCCAGCCTGGGACAAGTTTCCCACATCCACCCCTAGGGTCTTCTGACAGCCACCTCCCACCTTACTCTACAGGGAGCCAGCGCTGCCAAGGGCACCCCCTTGGCATTAGCACCTTCCCCAACACTATACATCACCAGCGGCCTCCCTGGGCCTCTTGCCTGCAAGGTGGGGCCAGGCCGGTTCCCTCTAGGCAGGGGCAAAGAAAGGTGGAGAGCTGGCCTCAGGCCCCCTCGGGGCAGGCGGGAGGGGAGAAACATGCCTGGCGGGGGGCGCTGGCACAGCTGACAGCCGTGGATTCAGATCTCAGCACCACCACTGTGTGACCGTGGGCCAGCTCACCTCTGAGCCCCCGCTCTCATCTGTGAAGGGAGGTGCCCACCATTGATGTCAACACAGGGTGGCTTGGAGGATCGGAGGAGACACCCAGAAAGAACCAGACAACATACGGTGAGAAAAAAGGGAGACCACAATGTCCTAGTCCAAGTCGGAAGGACTTTAAGCTGCAAGCCCACCTCAGTTTCTCCATCTGCCAAGCCGCGATCATCCTTCCCATCCCACCGATTTCCAGGGCTGATCATGAGGATCCGTGAGCCCGCGTGAAGCACAGAGAAGCACGCCCGGAATGTGTCAGCAGCGTGGGAAGACAGGGACACGTTCACACCGTCACACCCGCCAACCGGAGGCAGCGAGCGTGCGGCAGCCTCGCCCGCCCAGAACCAGCCCGGAGCCAGGGAGAAAGCTACGGGAATGCGGAGGTCACCTGCAGGTGACTGTCCCTAAGTGGGCCTTGACACTCTTCCCCGACTCACTTCACTTTCATCACGCTTCGGTTTAGAGGGACGGAGGTCAGCTACGGAGCAGGGAGGGGGCAAGGAGGTATGGAGGCACCATGGCGAGGGAATCCCGCCCTGTCCCTGCGCAGGATAGGACAACGGGAGGAAGGAAAAATGAGGCTCCGACATCCTGCTCCAGAAAAGGACAGCTCACCAACGTCTCAGAAAGGCTTCCATGCACAATGCTTCACACGAGAACTGGTTATGGTGTTTTTCATCAAACTCAGTTCTCAGAAACCCTCAAACTCCAAGGTCCAGGGGCCCAGCCCTCCTCTGCCGCCAGGCAGACGCAGCCACAACCCCCCGCCCCCAGCTCACCGGGTGGGCGCTGCCACAACCCCTGCCCCCAGTCACCGGGTGGGCGCTGCCACAACCCCCCGCCCCCAGTCACCAGGTGGGCACTGCCACAACCCCCGCCCCCAGTCACCGGGTGGGCGCTGCCACAACCCCCCGCCCCCAGTCACCGGGTGGGCGCTGCCACAACCCCCCGCCCCCAGTCACCGGGTGGGCGCTGCCACAACCCCCCGCCCCCAGCTCACCAGGTGGGCGCTGCCACAACCCCCCGCCCCCAGTCACCGGCTGGCGCTGCCCCTCACCTCTTTCTTCTTCCGCTTCCCTTTGCACTTGTTTTCCTTGAGCTTCTTGGGTTTCTTCTTCTTAGGAAGGCTCACGGGCTCCACAGGGAAAAAGTCATCGAAAGCTTCAAGACCACCATCTTCTTCTTCTGGAAGAATCAGAAAGTGGCGGCGGTTACTTCTGAGCTTCTTCCAGGGACACAGAGCCAGCCCTGGGGAAGCTGGGATCCCCGGCTCCACGGACACCCAACTGTGCCAGGTCACAGCCACCCTGCCCTTCCCAGACCTGCAGCTCTGGAAACTGTGTGACATCCCCTCACCTCCTGGCCTTTCCTTCCCTCCTCTGTAAACGCGACAATAAGCACCTGCCCAATAGGCAGTGTTCAGAAAACTGAACCTCCGTAAGCAACAACCGAATAGCCCCGTTGCCGTAGCTCCCTGAGAAACACAGCGGAAGAGTCAGGAGGCCCATCTCTGCCCTCCAGAGAGAGGACTACAGTGTGGCCAGGAGGTGGCCCGAGAATGCTGGACCTGCCGGGCACAGTGGCTCACACCTGTAATCCCAGCACTTTGGGAGGCTGGGGCAAGCGGATAACCTGAGGTCAGGAGTCTGAGACCAGCCTGGCCGACATCATGAAGCCCATCTCTTCCAAAAATACAAATATTAGCTGGGCATGGTGATGTGCATCTGTAATCCCAACTATTCGGGAGGCTGAGGCAGGAGAATTGCTTGAACCCAGGAGGTGGAGGTTGCAGTGAGCCGAGATCCCACCACTACACTCCAACCTGAGTGACAGAGTGAGACTCTGTCTCAAAAAAAAGGGCTGGGCGCAGTGGCTCAAGCCTGTAATCCCAGCACTTTGGGAGGCTGAGGTGGGTGAATCATGAGGTCAAGAGATCGAGACCATCCCGGTCAACATGGTGAAACCCCATCTCTACTAAAAATACAAAAAATCAGCTGGGCATGGTGGCGCATGCCTGTAGTCCCAGCTACTCGGGAGGCTGAGGCAGGAGAATTGCCTGAACCCAGGACGCAGAGGTTGCAGTGAGCCGAGATTGCAATTGCACTCCAGCCTGGGTGACAAGAGCGAAACTCCGTCTCAAAAAAAAAAAAAAGAGAACTGTGGACCACAGGGACACTCAGGTCCCATACCTGAGGACCCCGGGGTTTTGCAGGACAAACCCAACAAGCAGGATGCCCGGATACCCCATGGGTTTGACAGGATACTGCATTAATGGAGAATCCAAGACCCTATCGGATCTCCTCCTGGACCCCGCCCCTGTGCACACACAGGCACACAGGTCCACACTCCCCCACCTCCAACAGGCTCATAACGGGAAGCCAAGCACATTCCAGCTGGGTACTAGAAAGCTGTGACAGTCCACAGAGAGACGCTTTGCCCAGCACACGTGGCTGTTCAGGAGCTGCCCTCGCCTGCACTGAGACTCAAAAGGCCGAGGGGCCCTGGCAGGGCGGGCTCAGGAGGGGAATATCTTTGAAGATGCTGGCCACAGCTCCAGGTCTGCCCCACCCAACCTCCAACTCAGAGGAAGGGCTGCCACGTGTCCTTTGAGGTGTGACATGAGACCCCTGCGTGGGGGCAGTGACCTGGGGTCTGATCCCCATCTGAAAAATCAGGGGAGAGAAAGGGCAGCTGAGCCTGGAGTTCCCCTGCACCAGACATGGGCGTGGAGGGGTCAGGGGGAGGGTCCTCTTGGCAGGCACAGCAGCAAGAATCAAACCATCTAAAGTACAGACACTGCTGCCTGTGGGGGCAAAGGAGGCTTCCAGAAGGGAAGAACCTCCAAGAGTCCTCAAGAAGGGCCCACGAGAGAGCCGGCCCTTCGTGCCAGCCGGTGGCCCCAGCGCCCCAGCTAGCTTGTCCTACCCATCTCCACCATTCCCTGTGCACTCAGGAGCAGCTGGGGAAGCCGAGGAGCAAAGAGAACCCCCTCAGCCTCGGAACCTCCGCCCTGGACTCCCCAGACCTGACCCTCTGTGACAGTGGAGACACAACAGGGAGTGTCACTCAGAGTCTGAAGATCCCCTTGAGTGGGACCCCAGGTGACCCTGAGGAGGAGGAGAGGTCCCAGGGCCACCAGGAGGCTTTCATCCAGGAAGGGGGCAGAGCATCCCTGCTGGATCAAGTTTAGAGACAGACAGCCCCTTCCGCCAAGGAAGTTTTTGATCATAATCACCGTGGGTCAACAAGAAGGTCTCAGGGCATCCCCCAGGTTGGCCCACAGGCTCAGACACAGAAGCCACATGCAGATGCATGGACATGCATGCACACCCAGGACACACCCAACACCCACCTGTCACCCTCCACACAGGCCCACCGCCCGGCTTGGGACCTCCAGAGAGTCCCAAAGCCTGGAAAGGGAGACAGCAGGGGTCCCACCCTGGGTCTCGGGATCTCGCTGCCCACACTGGGTGCAGCACTAGCCCCACTGTCCCCACTCCTCGGGGGCACCAGTGGTTCTGGTGGCTGAGCAGACACCCCTCTGGCCCCTGCATCCCACAGGGCCAGTTTGCACCAGGGTAAGGTGGGGGCTGTACCACTGTCTTGATGCCTCTCTGCACCAGGGCCTCCCTCGAGGGTGGCCAGGTGCTTGGGGCTCCCACCGAGGGAGGGCACCCTGTGGAGGGCCAGGACGCACAAGGGAGCTGGCAGCAAGGGCCGCCCCTAGGAGGTTTATGTGGGTCAGACCCAACACAGCCAGGGGCAGGGGCTGGGCTGCTCCGGCTGACCCTGTCCAGTTCCTCTGATCCCTGGTATGGGAAGGTGGGGATTTTTCAAACTGGCTGAAAACGTGCATGGGGACCCCCAGAGTCATCTTGGACTGTCAGTGGGGCAGTGGCAGGGCTGGCAGGGAGTGTCTGTGGTAGGGCAGCCGATGGGATGCCAGTCCACACCTGCCCGCTCCCCACCCGGCCTCCGCCTCCCCCGCCACCGCGGGAGACCGCCTGGGCACAGCCACCCCCACACCCTGGCGGTGCCCAACATTGCTTATGTAACAGGCTCCGGCTGATGCAATCTCAAGGGGGGGCCTCTCCCTCCTGCCTCCTCCCAGCTGTCCCCTTCCAGCAGGGTGGTCCCAGACTTCGGAAGGCCAGCCCAACACACGGTCACTCACCAGTCGCCCGACCACATGACGGACGAGGGCATGCACAGGTGTTGCTGGAGGTTCCGGAAGGAAGCCCCAGATCTGCCCATGGGGAGGGGAAGGCAAAGGGGACCCTTGCTCTGGCCCTAATCCACGCCCAGAACAAGCCTTCGAGGACAAGGCCCCAGACCCTCTGCCCATGGACAGAACCCCCAATCCATTCCCAGAAGACCTCGAAGCCCAGGGCCTCTGCCTGCTGAAGTCCTCTTCTAAGAAGTCTCTGGAGCTGGCCCATGGGGACAGGGACTCAGCCCTGCCTATCCCTGTCTCTGACGGGCCCTTCCTCTCCCCAAATGGCTTCTGTTGTGTGGCCCTGAGGTCACGCAACACCTGACTCTGTGACAATGTCCCCTATCACCCACACGCTCTGTTCCTCAGCCAAGCCCCAGCCCCTTCCCACCCTCAGACATGCTCTGTTCCTGCAGCAGGCCCTGAGCTTTGTAAAACCAGACCTGGGGGGTCATCATCCAAGCAACCCCACAGTCAGCCCTTCCCTAAGCCCCAGCCTGTGCCTTTGAGCCCACCAGTCCCTCCTCCCTATGGCCCCATCTGGTGAGGAGAGAGCAGAGGCCCAAAGGGGTCCAAGACGCAGATCACGCAGCCAGCGCTAAGGTCCCACCCGGCCAGAGTGAGGGGCTCCGGGGAGGAGCAACCTTACCTCAGAACTCCTTGTCCCGCCGGCTCCTGGCCCCTCGTGGCTGCCTGACCGCCCTCCTGGCCCGCCTGGCAGTGCGCCAGCCCTACCCCTCCTGAGGCTCCACGGATCCAAACCTGCTCTAATTAGGACCCAGTATCCTGTGATCTCCCACCTCCTGGGGGCTGAGGCGGGGTGGGCCGAAGTCAACCAGAGGGAGGCACCCTTGCTGCTTCCTCCACAGCTCCCCCAGCCCCTCGCTACCTCCCGGTACATGCCAGCTCAGCCCTGCAGGACCCCAGGCTGGCCAAGTGTGAGCCACTGCAGCTGCACCCAGGCCGGTGAGGTGGCCCTTCTCAGGTTAGTGCATTACAATAGCAGCAGTGGTTGATACCTGCACACCACCTGCCAGGCTTGTGCCAGGCCCAAAGCACTTAGCACTGAGTAATTTGTATCACTTCAACAGAGCAACTCAGAGAGGTGCACTGTTCTTTCTGGTTTTCGGCTTTCTTTTTCGAGATAGGGTCACTGGCTGGAGTGCAGTGTTGTGATCATGGCTCACTGCAGCCTTGACCCGCTGGGCTCCAGTGACCCTCCCACCTCAGCCTCCCGAGTAGCTGGAACAACAAGCGCGACCACCACGCCTGGCTCAGAGATGACTTCTATGCTTGTCCCCATCTGCAGATTGGAAAACCGAGGCTCAGAGGACCTCATTATTTACCCACACCTCAGTCCTACAGCTGGCAGTGGTGGCGCCAGGTTTGAGCGCAGGCAGTCGGCTCCCATCCCCTTGAGAGGTCTCTCCCCCAGTACACCCTCCTAGAAGTGAGCACTGAAACAGCCCACGCTGTGTAGATCGGCTCAGTGTATGCCTGGGGGACACTCTGAAAGGTCACAGGTCCCTCAGGGGGGTCAAGGCTGGTTCACCACACTAGTCCCCTAGTCCCCCTGCACACAGCTCTGCCAGGCCCAGGCTCCAGCCTCCTGCTTCTCTGGGGAGGGGCGGCAGCAGAGCAAGGACGCAGCCTACACGCGCTTGGCAAACACAAGGTGATCAAAACAAGGGGAAGGCGCATGACTGTGGAGGGGAAGTTAGGTCATCGGATCCTGGGTGGTTGAAGGATTTTCGGGGGCCAAGCCAGGAGCTGGGATGAGAGCACCATCACCAGGTTACAAGGCCAGCAAACCTGCCAACAATAGGGATCCCGCTCAACATCTGCTGGGACCTGGAGACGGGCTCCTTCTATTCCCCACCCGGCCTCCCCCCAAAACCAGCACCAAGCAGAGAACAAGGCTACCTGGGGGTCAGGAGGGAGCAACAGGGGCAGCAGAAGCTTTGCACCCCCCTTCCTGGGGCGGTCACCCCAGCAAGTCCCCTCCACACTGAGCTTCTCTCTTCATCTATGAAATGGGCCTGATGTAGCAGCCTTTCTCCAGGGCGATGGCGAGAAGCAGAAACTGTGAATACAAAGCACCCACAAGATGCCTGCAGGTGCTCAGCAATGGCAGAGCCCAGGGAGGCCCAGAAGGGCCAGCGCAGCGGTGGTGAAGGGCGGAGGGCGGTGGTCTCTAGTTTGGGCACTGCTGGGCCAAGGGTTCTCAGGGCCACCCTAGAAGCTGGCCAGGAAAGAGTGCTCAGGCCAAGGCTACCGTCAGTCCTTGAACCTCCCCCGTGACACAGGCCCTACGCTGGCAAAGGGGGGCAGTACACCCACCCAAGAGAGGATTCATAATTTATGTATGACATTTCACAAAATCCAGACATCACCTCAGTGGTGTCACATCAAAAGAAAGCATCAGTCCTGAGTGGGGAGTGGAAGGAAGAGACAAGGATAGATGAGGCATTTACCCCAAGTGACTGGGGTTAGGAGAGAGTGAGCATGGGAGTGTGGGGCAGGCAGGGAGAGGTCCCAGGGCATGGGTGAGGAGGAGGAAGACAGAGTGATGAGAAGCGGAGGGAAGGGGGAGACAACCTGGAGGAACAGGGAGGGACAAAAGAGAGAGAAACAGTCAGACAGAAGGGAGAGGCAGGGGCATGTCCTCAGGGGAGACATAAACTGACAGACATGGGGACAGAGGGGGAGAGAGAGACAGGGAAGGAGAGTGACATAAGGACTGCACCACAGAAATAAGCAAAAGCCCCAGTAAGTTAGACAACACACATTGTGTTCTGTACCCAGCTCAGAGAAGATATTCCAGAAGTCTCTGATGGGTGGATTGATAAATTTATAGTGAATAGATGCATGGTGGATGGTGAATGGGTAGATGGATAAATGGATGGTGGATGGATAGTGAATAGATGGATGATGGATGGATGGATGGTGGGTGGATGGATAGTGGATGGATGAATGGGTGAGTGGCTGGTGGATGGATGCATGGATGGATGGTGGATGGATGGATGGTGGGTGGATGGTGGATGGATGAATGGGTGAGTGGCTGGCGGATGGATGCATGGATAGATGGTGGATGGAGGGATGGATGGATGGATGGTGGGTGGACAGATGAATGGATGGTGGATGGATGTTGGGTGGATGAATGAATGGTGGATGAATGGGTGAGTGGCTGGTGGATGGATGCATGGCTGGATGGGTGGATGGATGGACGGATGGATGGATGGATGGTGGGTGGATAGATGAATGGATGGTGGATGAATGTTGGGTAGGTGAATGGATGGTGGGTGAATGGATGAGTGGTTGGTCAATGGATGTGTGGATGCATGGTGGTGGATGAATGGATGGATGGATGGATAGATGGTGTATGGATGATGAATAGATGGATGGATGATGGATGGATGTGGGTAGATAGATGATGAATGGATGGATGGTGGATGGATGGATAGTGGGTGGAAATGGATGAGTTGTTGGTGGATAGATGCATGGATGAATGGTGGATGGATGGAGGTGGGTAGATGAATGAATGGATGGTGGATGGATGTTGGGTGGATGAATGGATGGTGGATGAATGGGTGAGTGGCTGGTGGATGGATGGTGGATGGATGGATGGTGGGTGGATGGATGAGTCGTTGGTGGATGGATGTATGGATGGATGGTGGGTGGGTGAATGGATGGATGGTGAGTAGTGGATGAGTGGATGCATGAATGGTGGATGGGAAGATAGATGGATGGTAGATGGATGGATGAATGGTGGACGGATGGACAGGTGGATGGATGGTGGATGGATGGATGGTGGATGGACAGATGAATGATGGACAGATGGACAGGTGGATGGATGGTGGATGGATGGATGGATGAATGATGGCTTGCATGGACAGATAGTGCATGGATGAATAGTGGATAGGAAGAACAAGAACAGATGATGGATGGATATACAGATGGTTGATG
>CM052659.1:4442331-4471331 GCA_028533165.1 Leontopithecus rosalia
AAGGATGGATGGACTGGATGATGGATGCATGGATGGAAGGATGGATGGACTGGAGGATGGATGCATGGATGGATGGATGGATGGTGAATGGTGGGAAGCATGGACAGATGGTGCATGGATGAATAGTGGGTAGGAAGAATGGATGGATGGATGTGGATATGGGTTGATAGGTGGATGGTGAATGATTGGTTTTGTGGATAGACAGGTAGATGTGGGTGGCAGATAAATGGATGGGTGGATGGATGGGTGGATGGATGGATGATGGATGAGTGACTGAATGAACTGATAAAATAATAGATGGATCTTAATATCTGATCAACTTGGAATGAGAATGAATAACCCACTGGCGAAGCCACTGGACAATGTGTGCTGGTCACTTTGCCTCCCTCCTCCCAGAAAAGAATGTGAAATACAATCAGGCTCCCTGGGACCCCCCACCCCGCCCCACAAACCATGCTTTCATAGGGATAGGGAAAAAGTCACGGTCTTTGGGAATCATGACTATCACCCTCTCCTGGCCCCTGAGCCTGAGGGAGCAAGTGTAAGACAGGCACACAGTTAGGGCCAACTGTCACTGGGGCCAGAGTGGTGACGGCGCCTGGTTCAGACACTGCCCGGTCTGGTCACAAGCTTTCTCTGTGATTGAGGAAAAGCTGGGCCAATGAGGCAGGGAACTTGCCAGCCCAGTAGTGGCCCTAAGAGGTCTTAGAGCCACATTTTCTGATCCCCTCTCCTGCCTCCCTCCAGCCCTACCTCGGGCTTCGCGGCCCTCCTCCCACCCAGCCTCCCACTCCCCTGGGCTTACTGGCTAACGGGGCAAGCATCAGAAGCATTTCCTTGGAGAAGGGAGAACAGCTGCCCCCCTTGGCTGATGCTAATTACACAAGCCACAGTTTATTGAGCGCCTATTATGTGCTGGGCACTGTGACCTAAATGTTCCACATACACTGTCTCACTGTTCCTCATAACCCTCTGTGAGGTAGCCAGTGCTATGTCCCCATTCTACAAGTGGGCATACCAAGGAGAAGGCTACATGGCTTGTCCAAGACCACTCAGCTAATGCTCAGAGCTGGAATCCGAGGCCTCATCCCACCAGCTCTTGAACCCTGGCTTCGACCAGTCACCCCAACTCCCAGGAGAATCTGGCAGCTTCTGGTCCCCAAACCAGAAGAGGTACCCACCTTGCTTTCCTCCTGGGAGCTGGCTCAGACACCTGCCTCAATGCCAGAGCTGACTGGGGCAAACCCCTCCTCCCCACCACCACTGCATGGGAAACAAGAATCCACTGCTGAGAGTGAGCAACTCCTGGGGCAGGTAGGGGGTGAGCAGAGTCAAAGAAAAATATCAGACAAGTCATGAGTTCAACAGCCACAGATTTAAAAATCATTGTCACAGCTTCCAAAACACTAGTTCCTCCAGCCACAAACTTCCATGTTTTGGAACCAGCTGGCTCTGGGTCTGTGGGAGTCGCCGCCGCTGAGCTTAGACCCATGGCTATGCTCAGCTATGAGGGGCTATGGTGAAGAGCTCAGGGTGAGTGGGGGCCGGCAGTGTTACTTGACAGGAGACCTGACTGTGGCTGTCCTCACAGCCAGGAGCCAGGGTGACCTAGGGAGTCCCAACCCTCAGACACTGAAACCACAACCATCTCTCAGGCACGCATGGTTTCAGGTGCTGGGCACAGCAGGCGATCAAGTGAGTTATACTTGAAGAGGAGCCCACGGACCCAGGAGGAAACTGATGATAACATTGCAAGTATGTGGGGTGTAGTGACACAAGCCTGTAGTCCCAGTTACTAGGGAGGCTGAGGCAGGAGGATTGCTTGAGCACAGGAGTTCAAATCCAGCCTGGGCAGCACAGCAAGACCCCATCTCCTCCAAAGAAAGCATGACGATGTGTCTCAGAGTGACCGGAAGGCCCTGCCTTGGCTAGGGTGACCCTCCCCATCATGACATTTGAGCTGGGAGCAGCGGTGAGCAGAGGAAAGAGCAGGTCAGCCAGAGGTCACAGCAAGGGGCCCAAGGCAGAACAGAGCGTGGAGAGTTCCAGAAGCAGCAGGGAAGTCAGTGTGGCTGCTGGGAACCAGCGGGCACAGGTGTGGACCTGGACAAGGGCTTCACAGGTGACTGCAGCCATGTGGGTCAGGGTCTGACTTGTGTTCACAAGGTGACCCCAGCTGCTGTGCAGAAGGTGGTAATGAGGACTGGGTAGAAGGCCCTGGAGGGGATCAGCAGGAGGGGACAGAGGCTTGGACCCAGAACATGGAGAGAAGCCAGGAAGGCTCTGGAGGTGGAGCAGCTGGCCTTGCTGAGGGATGGGGGCAGAATCCCCAGGCCAGAGGTGCCAGAGCAGGGCAGCTCTTCTGCAGGACTCCAGGGGCACTCCTGGAGGCTCTGTGACCGATCCACCAGGGGAGAGCATGGATGGTGGGCAGGATGACCAGGGCCCCACCTATCTGGCCCAAGCAGTGAGGGGGCTGCCTCCGAGACTGGGGACACCTTCCCTGGCCTCCTTCCTTTCCCAACCTCTGTATCCAACACAGTCAGGGAGAGCCAGAGTGTGAGATGGGAAAGATGGCCAGGGGACTCCACCAGGGGGGTGGGTGCAGCCCCAGAAATGCCATTGATGCCACAAAAGGGCCACACCCCAAACACCACAACAAACAACTTCCTGAGGAAACCAGCGAACTGGCTTACTAGGGAGCCAGCCTCCTGGGTGGAAAATGTCCACTCATTTTGGTGCCTGTGCTGGGCCTGAGTCTTCCCCTCCAGAGAATGGGTCTGATTCCAAGGACTGAGGATATGACAGACAACCACTGTCCCGGCAACCCCACCCCAAGTAAGGACTCCCCTATTCCCCGGGCCCCAGCACGCTCCCTGCCAACTTGGCCTGACTGACAGGCAAGGTGAGTGCCAGGCTCCTGTAGGGGCCTGGTCACAGCATTAAAGCCACCAAGGAACCTAGCAAGCAAACAGGAGGGGGCAGGGGGCGTGGCCACCTGGTAGGAATACCCTCCAGAGAAGACTCTGAGCTGCTTCTTCCAACAGGAGCTGGAGGTGTCCATTTGTGGAATCTTCTCACCCTTGGAAGTCAGAGGGGCCAGAGGCACATTCCTGGGCCCGGGAGAGCCTCCAGCCTCCCACAAGTCTCTCCGAAGTCCAGAGAGGCCATACACTTGGTGTAGGGAAGCCGAGAAGTAAGAGTCTCCCAGAAAGGAGGGAGGGTGGCAGACAGGGTGGGGCTCTGCCCAGCTGTGCCGGGAGGGAAAACATCCCAAACAAATGGTGAGCAGTTAACTCAAGAACTGTCCTGCAAGGCACCCCTGGCCCACGGCCCCCTGTATGCTAAATTCTGAGAGAAAAAAGGAGAGAGATGGCAAGGGCAGGGGTGGTGGCCCTGGGGTGTCAGGCCTGTAGCCAAGGCAGGGAACGCCACCACCCTGGGCAATGGGGGTGCTGGAGACAGCGGCGGGCGCCAGGGCGCGCCAGGAGGACGCCGGCGGCCCGGTAAAGTGCTTGGGAGCGGCGGTCACAGTGCCCAGAGGCCAGGGAAGAGGAGCAGAGATCCGAGCCGGTGCGCCCCAGCGCGGAGCCCTCCTGGGCCGGGAGGGAAGCCGCCCCATCCTGGGCGCTCGCCGTGTCCTCAAGCACCGCCAGTCCTCACTCCGCTCTGCGCCCCACCCAGCCCGCCCCGCGGCCGAGATGGGCCAGGGGCTGGGTGCCGCCTGTCCGCGGCGAGGCCAGAGGCGTGCGGCGTTGGGACGCGAGCACGGAGTGCGCCGCTCCAGGAGCCACCGCGATTCCCGCCCCCTTCAAGGGCACGCGGGCTGACCCCGGCAGCGCCGCGACCCCTCCCGGCCCGGGCACCCAGCGCAGGCCCCGCCCGCTATCATCCTCCGGCCCGCCTGGCCCGCGTCGCCGCCCGGGGCGCCTGGATCGCACCCCGCCCTTGGCCGCCCGCACGCCGTGCCCGGGCGCTCACCCAGCCCGCGCCCTTGGCCGCGCGGCGCCAGTCGGGCGGGAGCGCAGCCCTGCAGCCCCTGCACCCCTCCTGCGCCGTGCGAACCCGGCCGCGCCGCCCCTGCCGCCCGCGCTCCGGCCCCCGGCCCGGCCCGCCTCGGCGCCCCTGCCGCTCTGGCCCCGGGCGCACCCGCACCCCGCTCACCTGACATCTCGTCCTCGTTCTCCATCTCCTCGGCGAACAGCCGCGGCAGCTCCTCCTCGGTGCCCAGTGGGCCCCGCATGCCCGGCGCGGGGAGGAGGGGAGGTGGGCGCCCCCCCTCCCGCCGGGCGCGGTGCCAACCTTAACCCGTGCGCTGCCGGACGGGCGCGCGCGGCGGGCGAGGCGGCCTCAGCGAGAAGATGGCGGCCGTCTGCCCCCCCCCGCCCCCCAAACCTCCAACCCCCCTGTCTCGACCCCCCTTGCTCTTGGCCGCCTTAGCCCGCTCCGCGCAAAGCCCAGGCGCTCCGCCCACCGCGCCCCGCAGCACGAGTCCCGCAGCCGGCCGAGGGTGGCGGCGGCAGCGCCGGAGGCACGGCGGCACGGCGGGGGGGCGGCACACATGCCCGGATTGTGACGTCCAGTCTGGTTGCTGTGGCAACCCCATCCCATCGTTCCGGCAGCGCGACTAGTTAACAGCAGAGAACAAGTTGGGGGACTAGTCCTGAGCCGCTGGTCTAGGGTGGGGACCGGGAGGGGGGCGCCCCGGCAGGGGGAGCCGTCGAGGCGTCCGCGCACCCGGGGACCCGACGACCGAGCGGGCAGCCGGGGCTGGGCGAGCCCGGGCACAGGGAGAGGCGGGGAAACGCCGCCCCCACGCACCCCTGGCAAGGCCAGCCGCCTCCGCCCGCCAGGTCCCGGGCCCCCCAACGGCGCGGAGGAGGGGTGTCCAGGGCAGCGCGCCGCCCGCTCCCCACTGGGTTCACACGCGCCGGGACCCGCCCCGCACCCGGCTCCGGCCTCGGCGCGTTCCTGACCTCCTCTCCAAAGAGGATTATAAGAAAAACGTGTTCCACACTTGAGGAAAGGACGGAGACTGTGGGTCTGGTTACTGCAGATAAATCCGCGCAGGCGGGCTCCCCTTACCCGCTTCCCCGCTCCCGCCGCCCACGTGCCATCTTCCAAAAAGCCCCTCCAGGCTGGGTCCAGCTCAAACCCATGCAGAGCCCTGCGGGCAGTGCGGATCTGCGTCGTCTGTGCCCAAAATTCCCGCTCAGAAGCGACACCTGTCGCGGAGCGAAAGGGACCGCCGCCACCAGTTCTCGGTCGTTAAAGGTGAAGATGGAGGCCAAAGCCCTCGGGAGCAAGACTGGAATTTTAAATGAGCGCCTTCAGTCTCCGCGGCCGCAAGTTTTAGAACTAACTTAAGAACGCAAAGTTCCAGGGGCCGGCCGGCCGCCAGCTCTCTAACCCCAGAGAGACTCCCTCTCTCACTGCCTCACAGGGGCATTGGGGGAACCCACCTGAGACCCGCGAGATCAGCTGGGCTTGGGGAGCCAAGGAGCAGGGAGGAAGTCTCCGCTGGAGCCCCATCCAGACCAGCTCTAACCTCTGCCCCTGTTATGCTGGCATCCCAGGAGGGCTCTCCCTGTCCTGCCATCTTTGTAGAGCCGGGAGAGTTGTGCCCACTCGGCCAAGGGTCCCCAGTGCAAGACCGCTTCGGGAGGTCACCACAACCCAAGCCACCGTGAGTCCAGGCCGCTGGCCAGAGGCAAAGGATGGCTGGGGAAGGGCAGAGAGAAGGGAGCAGTTCTCCGGTTCTTCCCATCCAATTTAATCGCCAGCAAGCTCCAAACAAAAGACCCTCTGCATTCATTCCTGGGCAAGGAGAGGTCGGTCCAGTCTTCTAGAACCAAAGACTAGGGTGTTGGGAACCCCTCCATCTCCCAGACACCCTTTAACCACGCTGTAGATAGATTAGCCCAGTGCTGGCTGCCCGCAAGGGGAAAGGAACCCTCTGCAGGGAAGCGGGCCAGGAAACCAAAGGGCTCCCCTCCCAAGGTTGTTTCCCCACGGAGCAGCTAGCCAGGGGGAGCCCCACATCAGAGGCTTGAACCAAACCTGCCTCTTCCTCGTTCTTTCCAGACCAACTGTCTCCCCGAATGGTAACAGGGTAAGGAATGGTAACAGGTAACATTCAGGTAAGGGTTACCCCTAAGCTGACATGCCCACCCCTCAGTTCCCAGCCCAACACCTCTCTAATCCCCTTCAAAGGTCCCCTGCCCTTCAGTAGAAAAACTCTGACTTACAATATTTCTCATCACCAGAAAGCCGCCCCCATCATTAACCTTGGCTCCAATTCCCAAGGCGAGGCTGAGAAAGTCAAGATATCATTCAAGAAAGAACAGTTCTAACTGCTTCATTTGGCAACAAATCAGAGTCAAGATGCTCATCAGTCATAACCCTCTCCCCCTCCTGTCCTTCCTGATGACTGCAGCTAGGTAATATTATTATTTAATGTCCAAAAGCAAAAACTGGAATGCTAGAAACAAATAGACGGTTTACTACAAATCTCCAGTCATGTTTAAAGGAGAGCTCTTATTATTGTTAAATATTAAATGGTGGTCATTTTAATTACAATGGCCAAAAATGCATGATGTTAAAAGCAATCCCTAAAAAGGTGAACATTCAGTAAACTCTGCAGTTGCAAGAACAAGCCTATTGGGAAGGTTACCGTTTCAGTAGACAAGATTCTCATGGTTGCCGATCGTAGAGCTCATAATTACACCTCAGTGACAATTCAAACATTAAAATATTTTTTAACATATTGGTTATACAAGCATCAAGGAAAAAAAACTTTTTCCAGCCAGTTGCAGTGGCTCATGCCCGTAATCCCAGCACTTTGGGAGCCTGAGATGGGCAGATCACCTGAGGTCAGGAGTTTGAGACCAGGCTGGCCAACATGAAGAAACCCGTCTCTACTAAAAATACAAAAAAATTAGCCAGTCGTGGTGGTGGGCGCCTGTAATCCCAGCTACTCGGGAGGCTGAGGCAGGAGAATCTCTTGAACCCAGGAGGCGGAGGTTGCAGTGAGCCGAGATCGCGCCACTGCACTCCAGCCTGGGCTACAGAGCACTACTCTGTCTCAAAATAAAATAAAGTTGATGACACATAATAATTAAAAATTTTAAAAATTTTGCCAGGTGCGGTGGCTCAAGCCTGTAACCCCAGCACTTTGGGAGGCCGAGGCGGGTGGATCACCAGGTCAAGAGATCGAGACCATCCTGGTCAACATGGTGAAACCCGGTCTCTACTAAAAATACAAAATATTAGCTGGGCATGGTGGCGCGTGCCTGTAATCCCAGCTACTCAGGAAGCTGAGGAAGGAGAATTGCCTGAACCCAGGAGGTGGAGGTTTCGGTGAGCTGAGATCGCACTATTGCACTCCAGCCTGAGTGAAAAGAGCGAAACTCTGTCTCAAAAAAAAAAAAAAAAATTTTTTTAAACAATTTAGCTGGGCATGGTGGCGTGCACCTGTAATCCCAGCTCCTTGGGAGGCTGAGGCAGAGTCACTTGAATTTGGCAGGCAGAGGTTGCAGTGAGCCACTGCACCCCAGCCTGGGTGACAGAGTGACACTCTGTCTCAAAAAAAAGCTTTTTCCAAGAAAAAGAGTTGAAAAAGTGCATCAGCCAGGTGCGGTGGCTCACACCTGTAATCTCAGCACTTTGGGAGGCTGAGGCAGGTGATCACCTGAGGTCAGGAGTTCAAGACCAGCCTAACCAAAATGGTGAAACCCTGTCTCTACTAAAAACACAAAAAATTAGCCAGGTGTGGTGGCAGGCTCCTGTAATCCCAGATACTGGGGAGACTGAGACAGGAGAATCCCTTGAACCCAGGAGGTGGATATTGCAGTAAGCTGAGGTTGCGCCATTGCACTCCAGCCTGGGCAACAAGAGCAAAACTCCGTCTCAAAAAAAGAAAAAAAAAGGAAAGAAAAAAAGAAAAAGCACATAATCTTCTGCACATACCATAGTCCGTTTCTGTTCCAGGGCTACCTGAACTCCTATCCAGGCAGCCCCAAGCCCTGCCTGAGGCCAGTTCGTTCAACAGCGCACACCCATGCTATGGCCACGCAGCACGCCTGGTTTTCAAGGCCGGTGAAGTGCTTGTACCTACACCACCTTGCAGCCACATGGCTCAAAGCTGCCCCATGCCGCCTCCTCAGCAGGTGTGAGACAGCGTCATTCAGGACCACAGTGCCCACCTGCTGCACCAAGATTTTCCTTGTTCTTGAAGCATTTTTCTCACTGTGGACCCTGCACCACCTGAATCCAAATCAGCTGGGGCTTCAGGGTAGGAGGGCGCTTCTCAAAAAGGCAGTCCTGGGCCGTGGTCCTGAACCCGAGAAAACACTTGTACAAGCCTGAGAACTGACAACTTTCTTTTTTTTTTTTTTTGAGATGTAGTCTCGCTCTGTCACCCAGGCTGGAGTGCAGTGGCACAATCTTGGCTCACTGCAACCTCTGCCTCCCTGTTCAAGAGATTCTGCCTCAGCCTCCCAAGTAGCTGGAATTACAGGTGCCTGCCACCACGCCAGGCTAATTTTTGTATTTTTAGTAGAGACAGGGTTTCACCATATTGACCAGGCCGGATCTCAAACTCCTGACCTCATGATCCACCTGCCTCCGCCTCCCAAAGTGCTGGATTACAGGCGCCTGCCACCATGCCCGGCCTGTCTGAGAACATTGTATGGGTGCTTTCTGGGTTCTAGCGATGGTGGCAGCTCACTCACTCCGCTGGTCAGCATAGCCTTTACAGACTGTTTTAGCTGGGCCCAAAATAGCCAAGGGGGAAAAACAAGAATGTGTATTCTCAAATCCATCCCAAAGATAAGAAAATGGCTGGATCAGAAATTCAGTTTCCTGTTCCTAGAGATAAGCACTATGATGGCACCGGTTAACAGGTGGTCTCCATCTGCTTCCTGTAGGTGGAGGGCCACCTCCTTTCAAGGATGGCAAATCCCCACACCAAGCCTCTCTACTACCCTCTTCTCCCTCAAAGAGAAGCAACCTCACAGTTTATTCCACTAAATACAGGCCCATCCCCACGACTCAGTGAACTCGGGCAGGTGTCCGCCCAGCTCTCCTTCAGGGGGCCTGGCCTATCTCACTCCCATGGTGCCCCTACCCTGTGCTTTCTGACTCCAGCCACCCCAGTGATCTGTCCCTGCAACTGCCAGATCTGTAGCTGTCCCACATCCTAAGTCCCCATCCTAAGTCCCGTCACCCACGGGAGGGCCAGCAGCTCTTGGCTTACTACACTTGACAAGTTTAAGGGTCTAAGTCTTGTGTACAAATGGAAAGTGAAATCAGGTGTCAAACCAAATTCCAGGCTCCCCTGACATTATCAGTGACTTAACAGCCGGGCCACTCTCCCCGCTCACTGGGGTCCTTTTCACTTTCCAGGAAATCAGGTGTCCCCTAAAAAGGCTGAGGTCTAGATAGCCCCAGATATCAAAAGTCTTGAGACACTTGGATCATCCAACTCCCTCCTTCTCCTCGTGTTTCTGACCACTCTGCCCTACACACCACTCACGGGCAGTTAGGACCCAGGTATTTAAACACCCGGCTGTTCCCAAAGGTATGAGTACAACACTAAGCGAACACTTCACCACTCAAGGTGCCCCGGGAAAAGGGGGATCAGAGGCTTTTGGAGACAAAACACAGGAAGCCTTTAGTTTTGTTTTGTTTTTTGCCTTTAGCAGTGACTAGTTCCGGCCAGGCGTGGTGGTTCAGGCCTGTAATCCCAGCACTTCGGGAGGCTGATGCGGGTGAATCACCTGAGGTCGGGAGATCAGCCTGACCAACATGGAGAAAGCCGTCTCTACTAAACATACTAAATTAGCTGGGCGCGGCGGCAGGCGCCTGTAATCCCAGCTACTTGGGAGGAGGCTGAGGCAGGACAATAGCTTGAACCCGGGAGGAGCTTGAGGTGAGCCATCACTCCACTGCACACCAGCCTGCGCAACAAGAGTGAAACTCCATCTCAAAAGGAAAAAGTGACACTAGTTCATAGCACACAGTGACATAAACACACCTCATTTCCTCGGCTGTACCAGCACCCTCAAGGGAAGGACGTGAGGCTGTTTGTGTAACTCACACTGGCGGAGATGAGACCGACCGAGTGTTTCAGCGCTCTCATGAACTTAAATCACGGCTTCAAACTCTCCACAACCCCAGTCAGCCTCCGTGCCTCAGCTATTTTCCATCAGGCAAGTGAGGTTTGAGTCAAAACAGATACAAAGGAAACTGGTCTACAATATGTTCTGGGCACAGCTGGTGTCATGGCTGTGATGGAATCCAAGTGCACACCACACACTCCCCATCAGAAAACCGCATTTGCTGGCAAAGCTGCTCCCTAAGCTCTGCATCTGGAGAAATTCGACAAAGTTAGTGACAGCCCACTCCTCAATCTCACTGTGGCAAACATCACAACTAAGGGAAGAACATCAAAATAAAGGACATCGTTTCTTCTAAGCCTAACGAAGACCAACAGCAACGAATGTGTGAGGACAAAGCTTTTCTTAACATGCCAGTCCTTAAAAAACAAAGCCTTGCACAGTAATAGTAGCCACATGTTAGCCACTTTAATAGAAAACGTGATCAAAACTCCATTACAAGAGATAAGACAGACATAGAAAAACCAGTGAGTTTCAGTTTTATTACAAGTTTTCAAATCTGGGACTAGTTTTCTTCTTTTAACTTAAATGGTAACTTCAGCCCAGGGTTTTTTCACAATCAAACTAAAAATTACTTTCTACATGGGAACATCAATGCAACAAACAAGTAAAATTTGTAAACTCAAGCCACAAAGTCAGTTAATAATCACGGTAAGGGGCATCGCCAAAAAGCAACTGATGCCTCGGTGAGGTCTGAAAGAAACTCTGCCCTCGTGAAGGCAGAGAAATATGCAAGCAATTCTGCTTCAAAGAAATTTGCATAGAAATGGAAAATGCTAGAGCCTTTAACACAAGTGAAATTGCAAAGCCCCAACATGTTCAACTAATCCACAGAGCACCGAATGTTAAATCGGAGCCAAGGTAGGATCAAGCATTGAATTTCCAGCTATGCAACTCACAGAGCACAATTTCAGGTGCGGAAACCATCTGTAGGCAAGCTCTTTTAGAAACGAATTTCATACACCGTAAATTCTAAAACAGACACTTCTTCATTACTGTTTGAATTTCTTTCAAAGTCACTCACAGCAACAATTGCGACTCTTTTCCAGCTTTGGTAGCCCTTTCATAATTCTCTAACCTGTGCACTGCGTCACACCAGTTTGTAGAGTGACTTCTGACATTACATCTAGTCATGGCCTAAGTGGCATGGAGCAGCTACTTCCCGGGCAGGGCACCTCCCATCTCCTTAGCATGGGAGGCTTCCCAGTCACTGCGCCTCTGTGGCCCCATTCACCAGAGCCTCCAGAGCTCTTGGCATCGGGGCCCCCATGGCTGGGCCCCACACAGGAGGCCACATCTGGAAGCACTATTCCTACAGCTCCCTCTGCTGGAGACCAAAGGGACAGTTTGTTGCAAAGACTTGTAGAAACATTACTTACACATTCATTTTTGTATACATTTAGTTAATTCAGAACCTGGGACTTTTACCGTTGATTCCCCAAACGCCTTTACGGAGAGTGACGGACTGTGCACCAACGCTGAAGGAGTGCAGCTTATCTCTCTAGGAAGAAGAGGATTAGCAGACATAATCGTGTGCGTCAAGAGAAATTTGTAATCAAAAAATTAAAGACGAATGACCCCAAAACCCGTATTTTATTGACATTTTTTCCCACAGAGAATCTTAAAGATGTCACATTTTCTTTTAATGAATGAGAGGAGCCCACTCGAATCCTGAATCATTGTTTGCGAACAGCAACAGATACAACAATTGTCACACTTTTCAAAATAACAGCCACTCCCTTCAGCCCACACCTCCACACCCCCGTCTGCCTCCCCAGGGCTGTCAGTTCCATCAAGTCACCCCTCCTACTCTGGTATTACCTCAAGAATGGAAATTTTCAAGCAGAAAAAAAAAAGAAGTTACAAATCAGTGAGTGGGGAACCAAGGGAAGCCCTTTGACTACGATTTCCATTTTCTGTTCAATCCACACTGCAGAGATACAAGGATAAACCACCATTTTGGTTCCCAAGTTTTATTCAAGAACACATACAAAATATTCCAGATAAATGAAATTTAATCTTCGTCTTCCTCCTCTTCTTCGTCCTGGTTAATCTGGAAGTAACGTAATTCGTAACTCTCTTTGCTGTTAGCAACTACGCGCAACCAATCACGTAGATTATTCTTCTTCAAATATTTTTTGGTGAGATATTTCAAATACCTGCAGAGAAAGGACACTTGAGAACTACACTAGACAAACTGGTGCTTGCATTCTGAAGCATTTTAACGTTTTCAAAATTACAATTCAAGGTGTTTTCCCAAGCCTCAAAAATGGCAAAGGCAAGGCAAACACACCGAGCCAAGGCTCTCAGAGTAAGAGCCACGTGCCATCAACATCGGCAATAATATGACAGCAGGCCAGGCACAGTGGCTCACACCTGTAATCCCAGCACATTGGGAGGCTGAGGCAGGCAGACCACTTGAGGTCAGAAGTTCAAGATCTATCTGCCTGGCCAACATGGTAAAACCCCATCTCTACTACAAAAATTAGCCAGGCAGGGTGGTGCACATCTGATTCCCAGCTACTCAGGAGGCTGAGGAACAGAATCATTTGAGCCCAGGAGGTGGAGGCTGTGCCATTGCACTCCAGCCTGGGTGACAGTGAGACTAGCTCAAAAAAAAGAAAAAAAAAAAAAACAAACAGATAAGTAGATGTACCAGTTATCCATGAAACAGCAGCAAACACCTATAAATGGTCTTTAGTGACCACCGGACAAAGATAACATGATAGACGTTTTACAGTTAAATACACAACCTCCCTACTTTTCATGGAGAATCAGTGGCTTCCAGTGAACTCTAAGCACTGTGCACACATCACCTCACTGAGTCAAACCCCCTTTGAGGTTGTCTAGATGATGAGGACTGCTTCTTACGGCTGTGTGCACGCTCACTCCTGCTACATGACGCACACTACCCAACGCACAAGGACAGAATAACACCCTGTCACTGCGCTCATGCCCAGAGAGCACAAAGACTTTCTTTAGCCGGGCGCGGTGGCTCACGCCTATAATCCCAGCACTTTGGGAGGCCGAGGCGGGTGGATCACGAGGTCAAGAGATCGAGACCATCCTGGTCAACAAGGTGAAACCCCGTCTCTATTAAAAATACAAAAATCAGCTGGGCATGGTGGCACACGCCTGTAGTCCCAGCTACTCGGGAGGCTGAGGCAGGAGAATTGCTTGAACCCAGAAGGCGGAGGTTGCAGTGAGCTGAGATCGTGCCACTGCACTCCAGTCTGGGTAACAACAGCGAAACTCTGTCTCAAAAAAAAAAAAAAGACTTTCTTTTGTTGTTGGTTTTTTTTTGAGAGGAAGTCTTGCTCTGTCTCCCAAGCTGGAGTGCAGCGGCACAGTCTCAGTTCACCGCAACCTCTGCCTCCTGGAGTCAAGCAATTCTCCCACCTCAGCCTCTCAAGTAGCTGGGACTACAGGCATCCATCACCATACCCAGCTAATTTTTTGTATTGTAGTAGAGACAGGATTTCACCATGTTGCTCAGGCTGGTCTCGAACTCTGACCCTGTGATGCGCCCGCCTCAGCCTCCCAAAGCGCTGGGATTACAGGCGTGAGCCACTGAGCCATCACAAAGACTTTCAACCAGCCTGCCCAACTGCTGCTTTAGCAGGGTAAGAGCTAAACACACACCACAGCGAGCTGATCATTAGAAAATTTTTTCTTTTTGCAACCTCTGCCTCCAGGATTCAAGCAATTATGTGCCTCAGTTTCCCAAGTAGCTGGGATTACTGGCATGCACAACACCACACAAAACTAATTTTTTTTTCTTTTTTTTTTGAGATGGAGTTTTGCCCAGGCTGGAGTACAGTGGCAGTCTCAACTCACCACAACCTCCGCCTCCCGGGTTCAAGTGATTCTCCTGCCTCAGCCTCCAAGTAACTGGGATCACAGGCACGCACCACCACACCAGCTAGTTTTGTATTTTTAGTAGAGATGGGGTTTCTCCTGTTGGTCAAGCTGGTCTCGAACTCACGACCTCAGGTGATACCCCCATTTCAGCCTCCCAAAGTGCTGGGGTTATAGACGTGAGCCACAGTACCCGGCTTTTTTTTTTTTTAGATGGAGTTTCACTCGTTTCCCAGGCTGGAGTGCAATGGCTCGATCTCGGCTCACCGCAACCTCCGCCTCCTGGGTTCAGGCAATTCTCCTGCCTCAGCCGCCTGAGTAGCTGGGATTACAGGCACGCGCCACCATGCCCAGCTAATTTTTTGTATTTTTAGTAGAGACAGGGTTTCACCATGTTGACCAGGATGGTCTCGATCTCTTGACCTCGTGATACACCCGCCTCGGCCTCCCAAAGTGCTGGGATTACAGGCATGAGCCACCGCACACGGCTTCCGGCTTTTTTTTTTTTTAAGACGGAGTCTCACTCTGTCACCCAGGCTGGAGTGTAGTGGCGCAATCTCCACTCACTGTACTCAACTCCCTGCAACCTCCACCTCCCCGGTTCAAGAAATTCTGCTTGAAATCTCCTACCTCAGCCTCCTGAGTAGCTGGGATTACAGGGGCATGCCACCATTCCCGACTAATTTTTGTACTTTTAGTAGAGACAGGGTTTCATCATGTTGGTCAGGCTGGTCTTGAACTCCTGACGCTGTGATCCACCCTCCTCAGCATCCCAAAGTCCTGGGACACACAGCTAATTTTTTTAATTTTAGTAGAGACAAGGGGTTTCGCCATGTTGGCCAGGCTGGTCTCAAACTCCTGGCCTCAAGTGATCTGCCCGCCTCAGCCTCCCAAGTGCTGGGATTACAGGCATGATCCATCACGCCCCACCATAAAACTCATAATTTACGGAAAGGCAACAACTGGCCTTTGCACCCAACACCCTAACTACATAAAGATAACCTAAGGTCTGGGCATGGTGGCTCACACCTGTAATCCCAACACTTTGTGAGGCCAAGGTGAGAGGATCCCTTGAACCTAGGAGTTTGAGACCAGTCTGGGCCACATAGCAAGACCCTGTCTCTACACAACATTTTTTTTTAATTAAAAAAAGAAGCCAGGTCAGGCGCAGTGGCTCACGTCTGTAATCCCAGTGCTTTGGGAGGCCGAGGCGGGTGGATCACGAGGTCAAGAGATCGAGACCATCCTGGTCAACATGGTGAAACCCCGTTTCTACTAAAAATACAAAAAATTAGCTGGGCATGGTGGCGCGTGCCTGTAATCCCAGCTACTTGGGAGGCTGAGGCAGGATAATTGCCTGAACCCAGGAGGCAGAGGTTGCGGTGAGTCGAGATCGCACCATTGCACTCCAGCCTGGGTAACAAGAGTGAAACTCTGTCTCAAAAATAAAAAAGCCAGACAGAGCAAAATTTTTAAAGTTATCAGGAAGAATTTGGTGAAAAAATGCTTAGAACTCTTCACTGAACTGGCAGAAGACAAAGAGAACTACAGGAAGTTCTATGAGCCGTTCTCTAAAAACATAAAGCTTGAAATACACGAAGACTCAAAATCGGAAGATGCTTTCGGAGCTGTTGAGGTACTACACATCTGCCTCTGGTGATGAGATGGTTTCTTTCAAGGACCGCTGCACCGGAATGAAGGAAAAGCAGAAACATATCTACTATAGCACAGGTGAGACCAAGGACCAAGTAGCTAGCTCAGCCTTCGTGATCATCTTCGAAAACGTGGCTTAGCAGTGATCTATGATTGAGCCCATGGAGTACTGTGTCCAACAGCTGAAGGAATTTGAGGGGAAGACTTTAGTGTCAGTCACCAAAGAGGGCTTGGAACTTCCGGAGGATGAAGAAGAGAAAAACAGGAAGAGAAAAAAACAAAGTTTTTTGCAGAGAACCTCTGCAAGATCACAAGACACTGGAGAAAAAATTGAAAAGGTGGTTGTGTCAAACCAACTGGTGACGTCTCCATGCTGTATTGTCACAAGCACATACGGCTGGACAGCAAACATGGAGAGAATCGTGAAAGCTCAAGCCCTAAGAGACAACTCAACAAAGGGTTACACGGCAGCAAAGAAACACCTGGAGATAAACCCTGACCATTCCATCATCGAGACCATAAGGCAGAGGCTGATAAGAACGACAAGTCTGTGAAGGATCTGGTCATCCTGCTTCATGAAACTGCGCTCCGGCCTGCCGGCTTCAATCTGGAGGATCCTCAGACACACGCTAACAGGATCTGCAGATGATCAAACTTGGGACTAGGTATTGATGAAGATGACCCCACTGCTGATGATAGCAGTGCCGATGTAACTGAAGAAATGCCACCCCTAGAAGGCATGATGACACATCACGCATGGAAGAAGCAGACTAAGCTCCAGCTGAGGGATGACTTCTTACCTGTTCACACTCTACAGTTCCTCTAATAACATTTTCAAGGATGTTTTTCTTTATTTTTGTTAACATTAAAAAGTCCGTATGGCATGACAAGTACTTTATAAGGGGAAGATAAAGATTTCTGTCGACCCCTAAGCGATGCTGTGATACTCTAGGCAGTAAAGCAGAGCTAGGAATGCTTTTTTAGTTCCACGCTGGCTTACATTAACAGATCGAGGTAATGTGTGCTGTAAGACGTATGTAACATGTTAACTTTCTGTGGTCTAAAGTGTTTAGCCATCAAGCCGGCTTCCTTAGTAGACCAAATCTTGTTATCGAAGTGTTCCCAAGCTTATACCTTGATGTTTATAAGTATTTGTTATATCTTGTAAGATCTACTTTCTGAACTTTTCATCCCCTGTAGTTGCCAATTCTGCATGTACTAGTCCTCTAGAAATAGGTTAAACTGAAGCAACTTGATGGAACTCTCCACAGGTCTTGTTTTCCAAAGAGAAGTATTGCTTGGAGGACCAGTTATTAGCGTTCCTAAGCACATCATAAGCTGTTCAAAAATAACTCGAAGCCAGTCTTGTGCACGGAAATGTAGTGCTCAAGCCACATTCTGCTTAAAGTTGTAACAAATACAGATGAGTTAAAAGGGAAAAAAAAAAAGCCGGGCATGGTGTTGCGTGCCTGTAGTCCCAGCTACTCAGGAGGCTGCGGTGGGAGGATCGCTTGAGCCCAGGAGTTTTGGGCTGTAGTGCGCTGTGCCGATCAGGTGTCTACACTGTTTGGCATCAATATGGTGACCTCCCAGGAGTGGGGGAACCACCAGGTTGCCTAACGTGGGGTGAACCGGCCCAGGTCAGAAACGGAGGTCAAAACTTCCATGCTGATCAGTGGTGGGATTGTACCTGTGAAGAGCCACTGCACTCCATCCTGGGCAACAGAGCAAGACCCCGTCTCTTAAATAAAAAAAAAGAGGAAAGAAAAGAAAGAAAATGGCTGGGTGCAGTGGCTCTCGCCTGTAATCCCAGCACTTTGGGAGGCCAAGGTGGGAGGATCACAAAGTCAGTAGATGGAGACCAGTCTAGCCAACATGGTGAAACCCTGTCTCTACTAAAAAATACAAAAATTCGCTGGGTGTGGTGGTGTCTGTAGTTCCAGCTACTCAGGAGGCTGAGTGAGGCAGGAGAATCACTTGAACCTGGGAGGCGGAGGTTGCAGTGAGTCGAGATTGCACCACTGCACTCCAGCCTGGCGATAGAGCGAGACTCCTTTTCAAAAAAAAAAAAGATGAAGTGCACCACTATCTTGGATTCTCTCTCACCAGCTTGCTTACGTGGCCCTGAGACTGGCTATTCCGAATCTTCCCAAGCCATAAAGGGAATTTCACACCACACACACCCACAGCAGAGCCAATTAATCTAACCAAGCTGTTCCTCCCAGAGTCAAAGGGGACTCCTGCTGCTAACCATCTCTTCAGACCATGACAAGGACTAATGAGATGCTCAGATAGATCCCTCGCATATTAACAGGGACGCAAATGTTATGAACCAACAGGCTCACCATCTCAAAACAAGGAACATTGTTTAACAGTGACCCACAGCAACAAAGCAATCCTCACAAAGTTTAAACACCTCAGTCCAACTCTGTCTACTTTTCCCTACACAAAAATAAATCAATTGGTCACTCCATCTACAAAGTACTTTTTTGTCAATTATTTCCACCATACTGTATTCAGATGAGGTTAATTCAAAATTTCAGATGGTTTAAATTTTTCTTGATATAGCCAAGCATGGTGGGGCACTCACGTAGTCCCAGCTACTTGGGAGGCTGAGGCAGAAGTGTTTGAGCCCAGGAGATTGAGGCTAGAGTTAGCTATGATTGCCCCACTGCACTCCAGCCTGGGTGACAGAGCAAGACCCTATCTAAAAAAAACGGGGGTAAAAAAATCCCTAATAGAACACCCAGGGGGAAAAAAAATCACGTAAATAAAATAATAACACTGTACAGGCCAGGAACAGTGGCTCACGCTATAATCCCAGCACTTTGGGAGGCCAAGGCAGGTAGATCACCTAAGGTCAGGAGTTCAAGACCAGCCTGGCCAACATGGTGAAATCCTGTACCCACAAAAAATTAGCCAGGCATGGTGACAGGCACCTGTAATCCCAGCTACGCAGTGAAACTGTCTCAAAAAAAAAATTGTTTTTTGAGACAGAGTTTCGCTCTTGTTATCCAGGCTGGAGTGCAATGGCGCAATCTCGGCTCACCGCAACCTCCGCCTCCCAGGTTCAAGCAATTCTCCTGCCTCAGCCTCTGAGTAGCTGGGACTACAGGTGCACACCACCGTGCCCAGCTAATTTTTGTATTTTTAGTAGAGATGGGGTTTCATCTTGTTGACCAGGATGGTCTCAATCTCTTGACCTCGTGATCCACCTGCCTCAGCCTCCCAAAGTGCTAGGATTATAGGCGTGAGCCACTGCGCCTGGCCAAAATTTTTTAATTAAAAAAGAAAATAACCCAGGCCGGGCACAGTGGCTCATGCCTGTAATTCCAGCATTTTGGGAGGCTGAGGTGGGCAGATCATGAGGTCAGGAGTTCAAGTCCAGCCTGACCAACATGTGAAACCCCATCTCTATTAAAATAAATAAATAAATAAATAAGAAAATAACCCTATACAAATTCAGAGGCAGAAAAAGTTCTATATTAAGGACACCTTGAACATTTCAAGAAAATAAAACTATTATCATCAAGAAAGGAAAGCTGTAATAGACAATTAAGGCACCTTCCCTTCTCCACTGAATAAAGAACAGAAAATCTGTGAAAAAGGAAGTGACACATGTCAGCAGACACGCCACCCTGGTAAACAGGTCACAGGAAGATCACAGAATCTTCCTCGAGGGTTCTGCCACAGCCCAGCAGGCCAGAGGCTTTGGACACTCCAGAAGCCTCAAGCTCACTGCTTCCCAGGCAAACTAAGAGGACTTCACTTAAGCTCCCAAGTCATTTCTTCACTGACGTAGCTAAAAATAAAAGCAAAAGCTTAACTACAACCAATTTGTTCTAACATTATCTTAAAATTTCCCACTATTTGATTTAGTATAATTAAAAGCTCCTAAAAGGCCACAGCCCCAGGGAAGGAGCTATGTGTATACACTATCAAATTCCTCAGCAACTGGTAAAGTATTTTAACCCCATCCTCAAAAACCACCACATAACATAGGAGGGAACTAGCAGATTAATGTCTCCATTTAGAAATGAAAGGAAATGGGCCCCAGGAATTACCTAGAGTGGACTCCATCTAAACTGAGGTCTTCACAGCAGCACTTAACAGAAAAACAACTGGAAATAAAAAGGAAAGCTCTTGGCCAGGGGAGCTCGTTCACACTTGTAATCCCAGCACTTTTGGGAGGCAAGGCAGGTGGATCACCTGAGGTCTGGAGTTCAAAACCAGCCTGACCAACAAGGTGAAACCCCATCTCTACTAAAAACACAAAAATTAGCCGGGAGCGGTGGCAGGCACCTATAGTCCCAGCTACTCGGGAGGCCAAGGCAGAATTGCTTGAACTCAGAAGGCGGAGGTTGCAGTGGGCCAAGATCGCGCCCCCGAACTCCAGACTGGGCGACAGAGCAAGTCTCCGTCTCGGGGGAAAAAAAAAAAATACTTGGGGGACCTCCTTTTTTGGCTTTGGAGTTCCCCCTCCCTCTGTGTCTTCTGTACAAGGGAGTTTCTTCCTTCTCCCATCCTTCCTGCCTATTAAACTCTCCACTCCTTAAAACCAAAAAAAAAAAACCTTTAGCCTGTGAAAGACAAAATTTTAAAACCACCAAAAGTTGCCTATTGTTAATGACCGTGACAGCATTCATCCACTGCCTCCTGCACTGGGCATGGTTCCAGAAATTAACAGATGCAAACCAATCACTCTGCAGGTGCCCCCACTCCCATGCAGGGAAAAGGCAGGCTGAGCACTGGGTACACGTAGGCCACAAACACCTCCCTCCTGTACCTTTTGGAGAAGGGCACCTCAGACGTCACGGTGATCTTGCTCTTGCTCCTTTCGATGGTCACCACCCCTCCACCAAGGTTCCCCGCTTTTCCGTTCACTTTGATCCTTTCTTGCAAAAACTGCTCCTGTGGAAATCGTTAAATTGACCAATGAAGTGACAGATTCATCTCTCTCAATGGAGTATTTTTTTGTCTCCCAACACTGAACTAATATCATTTTTTTTTTTGTTTTGGGGCCCATGACAGTCTCACCCTGTCATGCAGGCTGGAGTGCAGTAGCATAATCACAGCTCACTGCAGTTTTGACCTCCCAGACTCAAGTCTCCACCTCCCAGGCTCAAGTGTTCCTCCCACCTCAGCCTCGAGAATAGGTGGCACATGCACCGGCTAATTTTTGTATATTTTGATAAGACAGGATTTTACCATGTTGCCCAGGCTGATCTCAGACTCCTGAGTTCAAGCATTCCACCCATCTCAGCCTACCAAAGTGCTAGGATTACAGGCATAAGCAACCCCATCCGGCCCCAGCTAATTTTTTAATTGTTTTTTAAAGAAGGGGTCTCTCCATGTTGCCCAGGTTGGTCTCAAACTCCTGGGCTCAAGTGATCCTCCCACCTCAGCCTCCCGAAGCATGGGGATTACAGGTGTGAGCCACCACACCTGGCCCTAATACTGGTTTCTTAAATGTTCAATCTTTTCAAAAAAATGGTAACAAATCCCATTTACATATACACACTGAGACAACATCCCAGCATGAACATGCTTGCTACTTCCACACAAGATCAAACACGCCTCTACATGAAAGGCTTAGTGGGCAACACAGGAGACAGGAAACCCAGGGCCAAATGTTTACAAAAAGCGCCTGTAATCCCAGCACTATGGGAGGGATCTGAGACCAAGCTGGGCAACACAGCAAAACCCTATTTCTAATAAAATGCAAGTATTAGCCAGGCGTAGTGGCAAGCGCTTGTAGTCCCGACTACTCAGGAGGCTAAGGCAGAATTCCTTGAGCCCAGGAGGCAGAGGTTGCAGTGAGCCAAGATCACACCATTGCACTCCAGCCTGGGCGACAGAGACGCTGTCTCAAAACACAAACAAATCCATAAAACTTTCACAAGGTACATGCAACCAAAGGTAGAAGCAACTTCTGAATCTCAGGAGTATAATGCACTGTTCACAGCACTACCAGAAAATAAGCCTTCAACGTAGCAGAAAGCACAAAGACCTAGTAACAAAAACAATTGTAGATCTGAGCAGGGCCATGGGTGGCACAGCAGAAGCAGCGGCCACTCAGGAGCCCGAGACACTCTCTGCAAACCCTGTATGGGCCTGGGCAAGGCATTCCCCTCCTTGTACTTCAGGAAGCTTTGCCCCAAAAGGACATTTTTAGTTGTCTTCTTGCTACTGCAATGACATGAAGTCCCTTTCAGCTCAAAATTCCTATAACTTTCTATTTAAAAACTTCAATACAAAATATGTCAACTGGCTGGGTGCAGTAGCTCAAGCCTGTAATCCCAGCACTTTGGGAAGCCAAGGCAGGAAGATCGCTTGAGCACAGGAGTTCAAGACAAGCTTGGGCAACTTGGAAAGACCCTTTTTCTACAAAAAAAAAAAAAAAAAAAGCCTTAAGAATTAACTAGATATGGCAGTGCATGCCTGTGGTCCCAGTCTTTATTCCAGAGGCTGAGGTGGGAGTATTACTTGGGCCCATGAGGTTGAGGCTGCAGTGGGCCAGGATCATGCCACTGCCCTCCAGCCTGGGCAACAGACCCTTTCTCAAAAAATAAAAATTTGGCTGGGCATAGTGGCTCACACCTATAATCCTAACACTTTGGGAGACTGAGGCGGGCCAATCACCTGAGGTCAGGAGTTTGAGACCAGCCTGGCCAACATGGCGAAGTGCTGTCTCTATCCAAAAAAAAGTACTCAAATGAGCCGAGTGTGGTGGCACACACCTGTAATCCCAGCCACTCAGGAGGCTAAGGCACAAGAATCACTTGAACCTTGGAGGTGGAGGCTGCAGTGAGCCAAGATCGCACCACTGCACTCCAGCCTGGGTGACAGAGTGAGATTCTGTCTCAAAAAAATAAATAAAAATTATACATTAACCACAGACGGGGCAAAGTGATTAGGTCAGAAATCTTGAATTCCGCATCTCACGATTCATAAATGACTTAAGTTTTCTATCCTAAGGAAGCTTCCAGAAGGAAAGTCAATCACATACACAGACAAGTAGGCTAAGGGAATGGCTTAGAGGGAGGGAGGCAGGAATAACCCCAGGACAGAGCCAACATATGAATACCAAACTGGAATACACCAAAGCTGAGAAAGAGTAGCTGAGATTACAGGCGTGCGCCAGCACACCCAGCTCATTTGTATATTTTTTTAGTAGAGACAGCACTTCACCATGTTGGCCAGGCTGGTCTTGAACTCCTGACCTCAGGGCCACACATAAAAGCCAGAAGTCACTGGAGAGAGAAAGAACTAAGGAAATAAGGGATTTCTTGAAGGACACAGATGCAAACTACATCTACATAAAGGCAATAAACTATAAGAGGTTACGCAAATTCCATTCTGAAAAACTCGTGGCCATAACTATTTTGTGTTTAAAAGTTATTTTTGTCGTTATGACATTGATTCGAATAGTTCAACCTTCTGGAGAATTTAGAGCAAATGCAAATTTAGGAGACTTCTGCACACAAATATGAAGTCTGAATCCCCCAAGCATGGCTATTAGAGGTAAAAGAATAAAATGTCAAAACCAAACTCTGAGTCAAAATATGGCAGTGGGACTGTTTAATACTTCTAGATTGCACTGGGTGCAGTGGCTCCAGCCTGTAATCCCAGCACTTTGGGAGGCCGAGGCGGGTGGATCATGAGGTCAAGAGATCGAGACCATCCTGGTCAACAAGGTGAAACCGCATCTCTACTAAAAATACAAAAAATTAGCTGGGCATGGTGGCACGTACCTGTAATCTCAGTTACTCAGGAGACTGAGGCAGGAGAGTTGCCTGAACCCAGGAGGCGGAGGTTGTGGTGAGCCGAGATCGGGCCATTGCACTCCAGCCTGGGTAACAAGAGCAAAACTCCATCTCAAAAAAAAAATACTTCTAGATTGCAACAGGATAGAGGAATATCAGGGAATGGGCCAAACACAGGGGCAAAAAAATCAGCACAGGGCAATATCAAAAAAACAAAAAAAACAAGTTCCAATTACAATTTACCAAGCAGGGTACTTTTTTTGAGACTGAGTTTTGTTCTTGCTGCCCAGGCTGGAGTGCAATGGTGCAATCTCAGCTCACTGCAACCTCTGCCTCCTGGGTTCAAGCGATTCTCCTGCCTCAACCTCCCAAGTAGCTGGGATTACAGGCATGCACTAAATCCAGCTAATTTTTTTTTTTTTTGAGACGGAGTCTCGATCTTGTTACCCAGGCTGGAGTGCAATGGCACGTCTTGGCTCACCACAACCTCCGCCTCCTGGGTTCAAGCAATTCTTCTGCCTCAGCCTCCTGAGTAGCTGGGACTACAGGCACCCATTAACATGCCCAGCTGATTTTTGTATTTTTAGTAGAGACAGGGTTTCACCTCGTTGACCAGGATGGTCTCGATGTCTTGACCTCGTGATCCACCCGCCTCGGCCTCCCAAAGTGCTGGGATTATAGGCGTGAGCCACCACATCCGGCCTAATTTTATATTTTTAAGTAGAGATGGGGTTTCTCCATGTTTGTCAGCCTGGTCTCGAACTCCAGACCTCAGGTGATCTGCCTGCCTCAGCCTTCCAAAAGTGCTGGGATTACAGGTGTGAGCCACCAAGCCCAGCCAAGCCGGGTACTTTAAAGACTGAAGCTCAGATACTTAATAATATAGAAAGCTTCAGGAACTGCTGCCATTTGTCCAAAGCTCCACATCTAAGCAGTGAGGCCCAGGACAGAGGCAACCCATAGTCAGGATCAGGGTCCCCCACTTATGTTTAAACACACAAAAGAGCAAAGGAGAGGCCAGGCGCAGTGGCTCACGCCTGTAATCCCACTACTTGGGAGGCTGAAGCAGTAGAATCATTTGAACCTGGGAGGTGGAGGCTGCAGTGAGCCAAGATCTCACCACTCAACTCCAGATTGAGCAAGAGAGAAAGACTCCATCTCCAAAAAAAGAAAAAAGAGCAAGGGGGATGTCATGGACGCAGTGAAATTTGTCTGTTTCTCAGTAACTTTTAAGTAACATCATGTGTGGAAACTACAGGAGAAAAACAAGGTAGTCCTCTAACACCTCTGTGCTAGAGCCCTTCCTGCTTCAATCCCACGCCCATCTCCTTCACTCCTCACAACTGCTGCACACACAGAGGAAGCCAGACTTGGAAACAAGCAAGTAATCTGCCCACACTCCCGGGGTGAAATGACACAGCCAGACCTGTGAGGCTGCCTATAAGCCTGAAAACAAATGTACCCCAGTAGGTTTTCTCAACGGTTATCTCAAAATGTTCATGACCGCCGGAGTGGCAATAAGGATGTAACTTACAAAATTAGCAGCATCCATGATTCCATCTTCTACAGGGTGGGTGCAATCAAGAGTGAACTTCAGAACCTGCTTCTTTTTTTTGCCCCCCTTCGCCACAAGCTTTTTCTAAGAAAATACACAAATAATAACAGAGATGAAGATTCAATCAGTCAGAAAAACAAGATTAACAGAACCAGAAATGTCATAAGTATGAAAGTCCACACAAATACAAAACTCACGAAGCTGTTCCCTTTGCAAGAGGGCCAAGAAGCATCATTCCCTGAGTGGCAGAGGTATAATGCAAGCAGAAGCTTCTCTACAAGTTTGGGGGCCTGAGGTCATGCCCTTTTGATGGGGAGATCATTTTAGCACTCCTGACCCACTCTAACTTTCCAGCCTCCCCAGTCTCTGCAGGCATGAAAGTCTCTTAGTTTATGAACCACAATAAAATGAACATTTCCTTTTATTTGCCCTAAAATTTCCAAATACAATTTCAAAAAATACTATTTTTTTTCCGAAATTACGGTACAGGCATACAAAATGCCTTGTATACCCACAACAATTTTCAAGTGAAATCGATCCTTGTCCTACAAAAGTTCAGGGCAGAGTCCTGATCCATCTTAGCTCACCTCCCTTAATCCTGTCCCATTCACTTTCTCATGAACAGTGAAGGGAATTGCAAAGCATTCTTGCTGCCTGTCCACTTCATCTTGGACAAGGTTAAGGCTAAAACCTAGGATCCTGTTATAATAGTACCGTCAAAACTTCTAATCTTTTGATTCGTTTCATCTATGCATTATTACTTCAAACCACCCGGCAAAGTACATCCTACAAGGTTCTAGGTCCTTCCCCCTTATGAAGAAGCTTGTGTTAATCTTATTTCTCTACCAATTTGACTCCATGAATGCACTTGTGCATCCTAGCTACCTGTACTTTCACGTTTAAAAGCCTTGCAAAACTCGAGACCTTTCCAAGAACACATCGTATCTTCTTTATGTTTAAAAGAACTTCATCTAAAATGTGTATTAACTGGACCAACTTTTCATTTGGCCACTACAAAAATCACTGATTTTTTTTTTACAACGTCTCTTCCCAGTAACAATCTAAGAGGAATGCTTTAAGATCTAGCCTAGACATACACGCTCAATCAAGAGACCTACCAATGGACTTGATACTGCTCCATCAAGGTTTTAAACCAAAATGCATTTCAAAGCCCAACCAGACAGAAAGAGCAGAAGAACCGGAAATGTTAACCAGGGAGTCCCAACAAAAGAGAAAAAGTAGGATATTGGGGCGAAGAACACCGAAAAACTTTCTCAAATAACCTGGGAGGAGGGCGCTGCACAGCCCAGTCCCAGCCTAGAGAATGGAATGAGAGCCTTCGCCCTGCACCACTGTGCCACCCGTTTGGGTCTCTACAGTGCGCCCTGATAAACTAATTTCCTCTGGGGACACTAAAAATGTCCTCAAACGCGGTCCTCCTCTCCGAAAGCAGGCCGACCAAGCCGCCCTTCCGCGGATTCGCCCCGGAGTCCTGGCCGTGGACTTCCGAATGCGCGGCGGTAGCAGGTCCCGTTCTTCCTCCCCGCCCTCCACCCAGGTTATCAGACCCAGGGCCGGGGTCCAAGGACCAGTGGCCAGCCCATCCCGCAGTCTTCAGGCTCCAGCTCCCAGTTAACCCCTAGCTGGTACCCGAGCCCTAGCCCCGACCTCCGACACCTCCCGGATCCCCCCACGGGCCTCGGGCCGCGGCCTCCTCCACCTACAACGTGCTGGGATCGGCAGGGGCTCTGGCCCACTCCGGCCGACCTGCCAGCCCACCCCAGCTGGACGCTGCAGGGCGCCGTCCCCAGCGAGCCTGGGTAGGTGCCGGGCTCGGCGAGGCCCACGTGCCTCTCCTGGAGCCGAGGCCTCACGCGGAGCCATACTAACCACGGGAGCCATGGCGGCAGCGGAGGCAGAAAGGGAGATGAGCGAACTACGCAGACGCAAAGAGGGCGCAGCGCGCAAGGCACGCAGGGTCCAGGCCACACTAATCGCTCCGCCACGCCCCTCTTCTGCCACCATTTTTCTTGGTTACGTACGATAGGGGAGCGATTGGTTTTCCCTGAATGCAAAACGCGTCCTCTCCCAGGTCAGGAAGGTTGCCGGGGAAGGAAGGAGGCTGGGCGGGGTGTCCCACTGCGAACGATCGGAGGGGGGAAGCCAGACTGGACGAGCTCAAAGACAAATAAAGGGGTTGGCTTTACTTTTTGAAAGTCTTGTGAAGAAAAAAACATAAGGAAATTCACTACACTGAAAATTACCAGCTAGTGGGATGGGAATCGAATCTACTAACTTGTGGAAGTGGGGAAATTCTTTCTGGCCACGGGGAGATTTCGTTCAGAGGTCCCAAGGCCGGACCACTATGGCTTCCTCCTACTGAAAAAGCCCCAGCTCGGAAGCTCATGCCCAGGCGCTGTCTTCCAGCGCCTGCCCTTGCTGCATGCAAGCCGCCCACCCGCTGATCACCACCCCCGAGCTTCCCAGCCCCCGCCTTCCAGTTTCCCATCCCAAACCAGTATGTACTTGAGGACCACCAGGAGATCTGGGAAATGCAGATTCCAATTCCTGCGGTCTCAGTGGCCTGAAATTCTGCATTTCTCACAAGCGCTCAGACGATGCTGATGCTGCGGGTCCATGGACCGCATGTGGAGAAGCAAAGGTCCTCATCCCCAGGCCCACAGTCCCTTGAACTGGGCTACTCTGCACCACCCTTGCCCGTGTGTCCTCATGGAATTATATTCCAGGATCCTGAATTGTAAATCGGTGGCATGCACCCTCCTCTCCCTTTACCTGGCTTCATTGTACTCACCTAGCAAAAGCCCAATCACTGGAGGAGACAGTGGATGGGTCTAGCTTCAAACTGAGGCCTCTGGAGCGGGTTGACCAAGCTCCAAAGCCACCTGCCGTTCTTGGCTCTACAATGCCCGGGCTGGGCTTCTGCAAACACTTCTGCTTTGCCAGCTGATCCCGCTTTCTCTCTATCAATAGGGGGCTTTGCTTCCTGCTTATTCCTGTCCTGTCTGGTGTCACCCCCTTCTTGCTTCTTCATCCTGGCAGTGGCAGTTGGAACATTCTGGAAGCAGCAGTGGAATCCAGTCTGCACTTATTCCAACATTTGCTGAACCAGCCTCATTTTCTTCTCCCCAGAGACAGCAGCCCCAGCCGAGCAGCGCCCTCTCCTCGGATGTCTGAGTTTCGCCTCCCCATTCCCCTCCTTCAAGGGTCTACATTTTAGTAACACCACCCTAGGAATGGTAACTACTTCCTGCAGTTGCTACTGTTGGCATTATATCCCTTCACTTACCTAGTTAACACATCTTTATACCTTGTCAACAATCCCTTATATTAAACTCCCTCAGTTAAAACCTGTAGTGTGGGCCAGGCACGGTGGCTCACGCAATCCCAGCACTTTGGAAGGCCAAGGTGGGCGGATCACCTGAGGTCAGGAATTCCAGACCAGCCTGAACAACATGGAGAAATCCCATCTCTACTAAAAACACAAAATTAGCCAAGCGTGGTAGCACATGCCTGTAATCCCAGCTACTCAGGAGGCCGAGGCAGGAGAATCGCTTGAACCTGGGAGGCAGAGGTTGCAGTGAGCTGAGATCATGCTATTGCACTCCAGCCTGCGCAACAAGAGAAAAAAAAAAAAAAAAAAAAACTGGCTGGGCGCGGTGGCTCATGCCTATAATCCCAGCACTTTGAGAGGCCGAGGCGGGTGGATCATGAGGTCAGGAGATCGAGACCATCCTGGTCAACGAGGTGAAACCCTGTCTCTACTAAAAATACAAAAATTAGCTGGGCATGGTGGTGCGTGCCTGTAATCCCAGCTACTTGGGAGGCTGAGGCAGAAGAATTGCTTGAACCCAGAAGGCGGAACCCAGAAGGCGGAGGTTGCGGTGAGCTGAGATCGCGCCGTTGCACTCCAGCCTGGGTAACAACAGCGAAACTCCGTCTAAAAAAAACAAAACAAAACTGTAGTGTGGT
>CM052659.1:4471831-4595873 GCA_028533165.1 Leontopithecus rosalia
ACACACACACGCGCGCACACACACACAAAGAATCTTGGCCCATAAACATTAGCCATGGCTACTATTGTCATTATGACTTGGTCCACAAATAGAACCAGGCTAGGAATGGTCCTCAAAAGAATAGCTAGTTTCTCTCTAGAAGACACTTCTTTCTCCTAGCAAACTCCTACACATCCTTCAAAACGCAGCTCAAGGCCAGGCGAGGTGGATCACGTCTGTAATCCCAATAACTTTGGGAGGCCAAGGCGGGTAGAGTGCTTGAGCCCAGGAGTTGGAGACCAGCCTGAGCAACACAGCAAAACCCCCAATGTGTGCAGCACATTGTAATTTTCTACTAAAAATACAAAGAAAAAAAAAGCCGGGTGCAGTGGCTCACCCCCGTAATCCCAGCACTTTGGTAGACCACCTGAGGTCAGGGGTTCGAGACCAGCATGGCCAATGTGGTGAAATCCCATCTCTACTAAAAATACAAAAATTAGCTGTGCATGGTGGTGCACGCCTGTAGTCCCAGCTACTCGGGAGGCTGAGGCAGGAGAATTGCTTGAACCCAGGAGGTGGAGGTTGCGGTGAGCCGAGATCGTGTGATTGCATTCCAGTCTGGGTAACAACAGCGAAACTCCGTCTCAAAAAAAAGAAAAAAAAAATGAGCCAGGCGTGGTGGCACATGCCTGTAGTCCCAGCTATTCAGGAGGCTGAGGCAGGGGATTCGCTTGAACCTGGGAGGCAGATGTTGCAGTGAGCTGAGATCATGCCATTGCACTCCAGCCTGGGCGTCGCAGAGAAACTCTCGTCTCAAAAAAAAAAAAAATTAGCCAGGCATGGTGGTACACGGCTGTAGTCCCAGCTATTCAGGAGGCTGAGGTGGAAGGAAGTCGAGGCTGCAGTGAGCTGAGATCGCGCCACTGCACTCCAGCTTGGGTGACAGAGTGAGATCCTGTCTTAAACAAAACAAAACAAAACAAAAACATCTCAAGTATCTCTGAGTGTTTTCTAAGCCTTTACTGAGCACCACTGTGGGTCAGGCTCTGGCTTTGACTTTACAACTGCAGGAGGAGCAGAAACGGGCTGCTCTCAGGGCACTCAGGACAACATGGGTGGAGAAAGCTCACTGATCACGTCCACCTAGGAAGTGAGGGCATGCTGGAGAAAACCCTGGGATCTACACGCATCCGCCAGGCCCAGGCCTCAGAGGGGGCACTGCTGGAAAGGCTGGGAGCCTCCCCTCTCACCCTTCCACCCAAACCCACCCCTCTTTTGGGAACTTGGCAGGCAATGAGGATGAGCCCTTAATTATGTGAATGCCCAGTATGTGTATTCCACGTACATTGTTCCACTGGGGCCTCACCCATTATCAGGAGACCAGTTCTATTTTAACCCAGTGCTGAGGCTCTGAGAGGTCAGTAACCAGGCTGAGAGCCCACAACCAGCGAAAGGCAGGGCTGGCATTCCTGGGCGTCTCACTCTGCCTGGCAAGCGCTGGAAGTTCGGTGGAGGGGCGTCCACTGCTCTCTGGCGCCCACAATTGGCCGTGGAGAAAATGGGGTCACAATGACCTATTCAGACCCAACTCTGATGGAACAGTACGGATTAGCAAGTGGGGGAGTGAGGGGCTGGGACCTTTTTTTTCTTCTTTTTTTCTAGATGAGGGTCTCTCTCTGTCACCCAGGCTGGAGTGCAGTGGTGCAATCTCAACTCACTGCAACCTCCGCCTCCAGGGTTCAAGCAATTCTCCTGCCTCAGCCTCCCAAGTAGCTGGGACTACAGGCACAAGCCACCATGCCTGGCTAATTTTTGTATTTTTTAGTAGAGACGGGTTTTCGCGATGTTGGCCAGGCTGGTCTCGAACTCCTGACCTCAAGCGATCTGCCCGCCTCGGCCTCCCAAAGTGCCAGGATTACAGGCCTGAGCCACCGCGCCTGGCCTACACCCTTGAAGACCCCACAGCCAAGGTCCTCCGGCCCCGCTCTGTGTGGCACTCTGGTCTTGGGGCTCCGGACTCTCATCACGAGCAGAGGCCAGTCCAATCTTGCACCCTTGCCTGGCACCGTCCCTGGAGCCTTGGCGTCCTGGCCTCTCCTCTCTGCGGGCTGGGGGTGGAGTGGCCCAGCCTGAGACAGTGCACAAAGCCGAAGGCGAGTGCCGAGGTCGGTTTGGCCCCGCCGCTCTTCGAGGCAGCAGCCGCCCTGGGGAAGGTGGATGCCGGAAGGGGCGTCGCCTGCGGGTCACCCAGACGTCACCAGCGGGAAATTCCGGGGGTGGGAGTGAGGAGAGGTGGGAGAGGCCAGGGCAGAGGGAGGCCTCGCGTGGGCTGGGAAGCATCGCCTGCTTCGGGCCTGACCTTCCAGGGCCGGTGACTCCGCAGAGCAACCGCGCAGATTCTCAGAGCGCCTCCCGGAGCCACAATAGGAGCGCTGGACCGCGGGGGAGAGGCTCGGAGGGCGGCCTGCTCCCAGCAAGGCTGCCTAGCGGGCAGGCAGCCCCTCGCCAGCCCTCCCTGCCCGTTCTCCCTGCGCTGGGGCGCTCCAAGTCCCAGCCCCGAGCCCAGCGGCTCCCCACTCCATGACCTCTGGACGCCCCGTCGGGTCCAGACCCGATAGGCAGTGCGCGAGCGCCCTGGCGGAGGGGCCGCGGGAGCTCAAGCGGGGCTCGGTTCGCGCCCCAGCCGCCGGCCTGCGCCGTCCCTGCAGATGTCGGGAGCTATCTTTGGGCCCCCGGAGGGCCCGAGCGCCCTGGACGCCGCCAGCGTCCACCCGCTGGTGTGCCCGCTGTGCCACGTGCAGTACGAGCGCCCGTGTCTTCTGGACTGCTTCCATGACTTCTGTGCCGCCTGTCTGCATGGCCTCGCGACCGACGGCCGCCTCACCTGCCCGCTGTGCCAGTAAGTGTCCCAAAGTTCCCAAAAACCTCCCAGACTCCGTCCCTGGAGGCCAAGGTTTGCTCTGTCTGAACTGGGATCCCGGTGCCAGGAGAGTGAGGCTCCGACTTCATGCAGAACCAGCAGGAGGGGCTGCACCCAGTTCTTAGCTCTTTCCCCAGAAGTTGCAGGCTTCAGCCCATTTTACAGATCAGCTTAACTGAGACCTGGAGATTGCAGTTACTGGCTCAAGACCTCCCATCAAAAGTCAGCGTCGGGCTCCAGCACCGGTCAGGACATTTTCAGTAACTTGATTTGGGGTCCTAGAAGTCTTAGGTCCACAAAACCACTGTTAACTTTAGGTGGGCTCCAGGCACCCGGGAGTGGCTCTAATTTACCCAATGCCATGAGAATATGCCAAGGAGAGGCTTCTGCTTTTGATACCAGGGGCACCAACCCCACTGTCTGCTGGAGTGCCCAGGACTGGGCAAGAGTAGGGACCAGGGCAGGGTGAGCACTGGCTGTGATATTTATAGCAGACCCCAGAGCTGGGTGCACCCCCCCTCAACACAGCTATTTTTAGCCCCAGCCTGGAATGTGAGGGGTGGGGGTAGGGAGCTTTGGGGAAGGGGTGTCAGAATCTTGGGGCCTGGGCTTCTCTGCAGACACCAGACTGTGGTGAAGGGTCCCAGCGGGCTCCCGCCGGTGGACCGGCTGATGCAGTTCCTGGTGGACAGCTCGGGGGATGGCGTGGAGGCGGTGCGCTGTGCCAACTGTGACCGCGAGTGCAGCGAGCAGGCAGGGGCAGCGGGGGTGGTGGGCGGGGAGGGGTGGGTCCCAGGCTGCACAGTGGATTCCCCACCACCTCCCTAAAGCACCTTGGCCCCGAATGTGGGCCCCATTATACCCGTGGGGAGACTGAGGTCAGAACAAGGGGCTTGAGGCAGTGTTCAGATAGTGGCCATTCGATCTGGGGAGGGCTCGCTGGTCTCCAACTCAGGGTGGAGCTGTGGACTCACGCAGGAAGGGTGGTCCAGTCTGCAGGCCTGGGCCGATCCTGGAGGACCTCTGCTACCCAAGTGGCACAGAAGCAGCTACAGCCCGGGGGAGGTAAAGACAGCATGCTGTTCCCCTGGCCTGCGGAGGCCACGAGGACGGCCCTACTGGGACAAAAGCTCCAGCGATCTGGGCAAGTGCTGAGAAATGTGGGAGCCAGAGGCACAGAGAGGATTAACAGAAGGCAGAGACTCCAGGGAGAGCCTGTTCTGTCAACCACTGCCTGTCCCCACACCAGGGCTGCAACACAAGCCCTGGCCTCCCAGCCCTGGGTCTGGCTTGGGGAGGATAACCAGAAAGCCCTCACTGCTCTTCTCCTTCCCGCTGACGTGTGGCTCTGGACGGCCAGGGTCCACACCACCTTTTGGTCACTATTGAGTGTGTCAAGAGGGCAGCGAGAGGCCTTCAGACCCCTTTTGTTGCAGGTAAAACGTTTGTTTCATAAAAGCAGTTTCTGCCCTCTCCCCCGACCCCCACACCCGCAAGGACCTACTTACCCAGCCTCTGAGCTGCAGTGCCCTCATCTGTAAACTGGGTATATCAGAGCGCCAAGTGCCCAGATTACAGGAAAGGGCTGCGTTTAGCTGCGCACCCGACCACGGGTGGGACAAACACGCGCGATGATTCGCGACGACTGCGGTTCCCGCGCTGGCCCGGTCGGACTCTGGCGCTCCTGAGCTGGCTCTCGGCCCGCAGGACGTGGAGACCACGTACTTCTGCAACACGTGCGGACAGCCCCTGTGCGCGCGCTGCCGCGACGAGACGCACCGGGCTCGCATGTTCGCGCGTCACGACATCGTGGCCCTGGGCCAGCGAAGCCGCGACGTGCCCCAGAAGTGCAGTGAGTGAGGCTTGCGGGGCCGGGGACCGGGGGTGGGGACCGACCGGGAACTGCCCGGAGCCCTCACCGCCCGCCCGCCCGCAGCGCTGCACGCAGAGCCCTACCTCCTGTTCTCCACCGACAAGAAGTTGCTGCTGTGCATCCGCTGCTTCCGCGACATGCAGGGGTGCGTAGAGGGGGCGCCAGGGGAGGGGGCTGGGGGCGGCCGGAGCGGGCCTCACCCGCCGCCTCCCGCAGGGAGAGCCGGGCGCACTGCGTGGACCTGGAATCGGCTTATGTGCAGGGCTGCGAGCGGCTGGAGCAGGCGGTGCTGGTGACGGCAGGGGCAGGCGCGCGGGGGCGGGGGTGTGGGGCCGCGCGGCGGCATCCTCCAGCCTGACCCCGCCCTGTGCCCAGGCCGTGAAGGCCCTGCAGACGGCCACGCGGGAGGCCATCGCGCTGCTGCAGGCCATGGTGGAGGAGGTGCGGCACAGCGCGGCCGAGGAGGAGGACGCCATCCACGCCCTGTTTGGCAGCATGCAGGTAAGGGGTGGAGGTTGGGGGTAAACGACCCAGCAGGGAGCTGGTGACATGGCCGGCCCCTCGCCCTTGTGGATTTCCAGTTTAGCGGGGCAGCAGGCCTTGCACCAAGCACTTTTCTGGAGTTGGTAGGATAGCTCCGAGGGGAGACCAGGTCCTGCCCCAGGCTGGTGGTGGGGATGTGAGGTGGTCAGGAAAGACTTCCTGGAGAGGTGACTTTTAAGGGGAGGGGACCTCCAGCCCTCAGGCAGTGGATGCTGAGATACCTAGCCTAACCAGCAGGTGGCTGTGGGGGGGGGGTAAGGCATGGTGGGAGGTGGCAGGGCTGAGGGTGCAAATCAAGAGCATGCCCACCGTCTCTCCCAGGACAGACTGGCAGAGAGGAAAATGCTGCTGCTTCAGGCTGTGCAGAGGTAAGTGGGGAAGGGGGGCCTTCTCCCCTTGCCCCTTGGCCTCCATGCCCTCAGCTCAGAGCCTGGGCAGGCCCTAGCCCACCCTGGGGAGCAAGACATCTGGGTGTCCACCCAGCTGAGGAGGGCAGCATGGCTCAGGGTGCAGAGAAGGGGTGTGGGGACGGACATGTGAAGCTGATGGGGGATGGGACTGCTGGGTCCTACTCCTGGCCCCCTGAAGACCAGGCATCCCCCTCCCCCAGCCAATATGAAGAGAAGGACAAGGCCTTCAAGGAGCAGCTCTCTCACTTGGCCACCTTGCTGCCCACCCTGCAGGTACAGGGAGCTCAGGGTGTGTGTGTGGGGTCCCTTCCCCAAAGGTACTGAGCAGTGTCCCCCCCCAGGTCCATCTGGTCATCTGCTCCTCCTTCCTCAGCTTGGCCAACAAGGCTGAGTTCCTAGACCTGGGCTACGTGAGTCTCCTCCCCGCCTACAGATGCCCCCTCCCCACCAGGAAACCACCCTGCAGACCAAAGCCAACTCAGGGGTGGGCAGCCTGTCACCTGGAGCCTGGACCAGGGATCTTGGGGCTGACCTTCCCCTCCCAACTCCATCATCTGCAAACCAATTAGGGCCACTGTTACAAGAACAGTGAAGCCAGGAAGGGGGCATGAGCCTCCAGTCCCCATGGGGCAGGATGCCACTGGAGTCCAGCCACCCCCTCTCCTGTGGATTTGGGGATGGGTGGGGGTGAGTCCCAGAAGAGGCTGGAGCCACCAAGTGACACCAAGTAAAGTACCAAAGACAGACCTGTCCCGCCTCCATCTTCCCTCTTCTTGCCCTCTGGCTGCCACACCCCCACCAGCCTGAGGCCCTCCTGGTTGCCACAGGAGCTGATGGAGAGGCTGCAGGGCATCGTCACACGGCCGCACTGCCTAAGGCCTTCGCAGAGCAGCAAGGTGTGAAGTGATCTGGGTGGGCCAGGGTTGGGGGCCTGCAGGGCAGTGGAGACCACCTCGTGACCCCATCCTGCCGCCCAGATTGCCAGTGACCACCGAGCTGAGTTTGCACGCTGCCTGGAGCCACTGCTGCTGCTGGGGCCTCGCCGGGTGGCAGCTGCAGTGGGTGGTGCTAACACGTGAGCAGCAACGGGGCAGGCGGGTGGTCTCCTACACTGGGGTATGAGGGAGGGTGGGTACTGAAGGGCCAGATAGTCAGGGAAAAGCCAGGTGCCACCCTTCCTTCCTCCGTCCTTAGCTCGCCACCCTCCCGGTACAGTGACTGGGCACAGGCAATGGCTAGGGCGAGTCCACCTAGTAGGGGAACAGGAAGTCCTGGACCTGAAGCCCATGGCAGACCTGCTTTGAGCTCTTGCCACCTCTGTGGCCTGAAGCCGAAGGGGGCCTGATTCCTGAGCTCATCTGAGGAGGAGTTAGGAGAAATGCTGAAACTGGCATGTGTGTGCCCAGGGGCCCCAAAGACCAAGAGAGACTGGGTTCACACGTCCTCTGTGCAGCATGGAGGTGAACACACCATTTCCTCGGTCCTAGCCCTGGCAGCATTTCCATGGACATGCTCTTGGCCCCACACCCTGGAACCCGCCTCACAGACTTTAAAAATAGATGTGGGCTGGGTGTGGTGGCTCATGCCTGTAATCCCAGCACTTTCGGAGGCTGAGGCAGGCGGATCATGAGGTCAGGAATTTGAGACCAGCCTGACCAACATGGTGAAAATCAATCTCTCTCTACTAAAAATACAAAAATTAGCTGGGCATGGTGGCACACACCTGTAATCCTAGCTACTCAGGAGGCTGAGGCAGGAGAATCACTTGTAGCCGGGAGGCAGAGGTTGCAGTGAGCCAAGATCACACCATTGGATTGCACTCCAGCCTGAGTGACAGAGTGAGACTCTATCTCAAAAACAAACAAACAAACAAATAGATGTGGATGTCCAGGTGAGGCCTCAGCCTCAGGCTTTTCAAAGCTCTCAGTGGCTCTGCTGTGCTCCAATTGGTAGAGAGGGCTGTGAGAGCCCCGAGTCCAGGGGAGGGGACTGGGAGGCTGGGGGAGGGGCGGACTTCCCCATCCCCCCCCGCCCCCCGCATCCAAACTGGCTTTCTCCCCAGGCTGGCAGGGGGCTCAGGCCCCAAGGTGCTGACGGGGCCCCACTGCCCCTCCCCAGTAGGAAAGATGTCGGGGTCACCTGTCCAAAAGCCCACACTGCACCGATCCATGGGCACCAAGGTGCTGCTGGCAGAGGGCGAGAACACGCCCTTCACACGGCACTGCCGCCACTATGAGGACTCCTACCGGGTGAGGGGGCCAGGGATCTGCCGGTGGGAAGCGTCCTAACCCACCCCTCACCAAGGTATGCTCAGGCAAATCGAGTTGTCCCAGCTGCTGAACCTGGGAGCCATTCCTCACCAAGGCCCTGGCAGTAAAAACAGCCTAGGGTGAGGCTGGACACCATGGCTCATGCCTGTAATCCCAGCACTTTGGGAGGCTGAGGTGGGTGGATCACCTGAGGTAGGGCAACATAGAAAAAAACCCCTCTCTCACAAAAATACAAAATTAGCCCGGCGTGGTGGCTCATGTCTGTAATCCCAGCTTCTCGGGAGGCTGAGGCAGGAGGGACTTGCTTGAACCCGGGAGGTGGAGGTTGTGGTGAGCCGAGATCTAGACATTGCACTCTGGCCTGGGGGACAAGAGCGAAACTCCGTCTCAAAAAGAAAAACAAAAAACTAAAACCAGCCTAGGGTGACCCCACACCCTCACACGGCCTCTCCGAGCAGCGCCTGCAGGTGGAGATGCAGAACCTGAAGGACCAGGTACAGGAGCTGCACCGGGACCTCACCAAGCACCACTCACTCATCAAGGCAGAGATCATGGGAGACGTCCTGTGCAAGTCCCTGCAGCTGGACACGCGGATCGCCTCGGAGCACGCCTCCTTAGAGGGCATGAGGGTCATCTTCCAGGAGGTAGCCTTCCCAAGGACTCTAACTCCAGCCGCACCTGTCAGGGGACACCTGGGCTACCCTAAGAGAGTAAGGGGGGAAAGAGGACCTGGTCTGTGCCCACAGGACCCTCATGTGGCAGAGTCTGGAACCTGGGAGTCTTTGCTGCTTGGCATCATGTGGACCTGGCTGGGGGTGCTTTGTAGATCTGAGTGGCTAGAGATAGTAATGCCACCACTGTGAATTTCATCACTGCCACACCCAACATCCAGCTTTTGTCTTTCAGATTTGGGAGGAATCCTATCAGCGAGTGGCTAATGAGCAGGAGATTTATGAAGGTTACAGGCAGCTGGCTGCTGAGTGAACTCCGTCCCTGAGTTAACCCACATGCTAGCAGGGGAGGAAGTCAGAGTCGACCACTAACCACATGCAGATCCCTGCACTCTCTGGCTTAGTGCTTGACTTTGCCTCCCAGCTGCTAGCTGGCCCCAAATGGTGCATGTAAGGTCAGGACTCACTGAGGAAATGCCCATCAGGTGCCTCACTCTTTAACTGGAGGTCATCACGGAAATGTTGGGATATTTAGGTGGTGCCCAGCTTGAATAAAAACCTGAAGCCAGGTGCTTCAGGGTTAGACCCCATGCTCTGGCCTTGGCTCCACAGCCCAGCTCCATGACCTTCTCCAGCTGAGGCAGGAGAATGCCTACCTGACCACCATCACCAGGCAGATCACGCCCTATGTCCTCTCCATTGCCAAGGTGAAGGAGCGGCTGGAGCCCAGGTGAGGCTGTGGGGTGTTCCCGGGGCTACTGAGACTCTCCAGAATGTGTATGGGGGCTGGGTGCGGTAGCTTATGCCTTTTATCCCAGCACTTTGGGAGACTGAGGTTGGCAGATCACCTGAGGTCAGGAGTTGGAGGCCAGCCTGGCCAACATGGTGAAACCCCATCTCTACTAAAAATACAAATATTAGCCATGTGTGGTGGCACATGCCTGTAATCCCAGCTATTGGGGAAGGCTAAGGCACGAGAATGGGCTGAACCTGGGAGGCGAAGGCAGAGGTTGCAGTGAGCCAAGATCATGCTACTGCATTGGAGCCTGGGCAATACAGCAAGAACTTGTCTCAAGGGCCTGACGCAGTGGCTCACACCTGTAATCCCAGCACTTTGGGAGGCTGAGGCGGGTGGATCACGAGGTCAAGAGATCAAGACCATCCTGGTCAACATGGTGAAACCCCGTCTCTACTAAAAATACAAAAAATTAGCTGGGCATGGTGGCGCGTGCCTGTAATCCCAGCTACTCAGGAGGCTGAGGGAGGAGAATTGCCTGAACCCAGGAGGCGGAGGTTGCTGTGAGCCGAGATCGCGCCATTACACTCCAGCCTGGATAACAAGAGCAAAACTCCATCTCAAAAAAAAAGAAAAGAAAAGAAAAGAAAAATCGTGGGAAAGGTGCCACACCCACAGGACCCCATTCAGGGAAGTCAGCTGGGCACGTCGTGAGGATTCGGTTGGGGCATCTGGGTGGACCAGGGGCGGGACATCTGCAAAAAGCCTGGTCACAGTGAGTGCACTGCTCTGAGTTTCTGCCTTTAGGCTCATAGTTGCTCCCTCCAACCCTCAGGAGTAGCTCAAAGCGGAAGCCACTTCCTGAGGGTGTCACGAGGGTCCTGCTGGGCAGATCCAGGCAACAGGACATGGGGAGAGGGAAGGAGCTACATCAATGTAAGACAAGCCAAGTCTGGACCAGAGTCAGAACAGGGTCTCGCAGCACCATACTCAGGCATTAAAGGGGTTCTAGTGGCAGAGGGATCTTGGTGGCCAGTCTTCAGTGTTCCCGTCTCTGAGTCACTGGGCCCCAGGGTAGTCTGGTTGCCCTGGAGGTCTAGGGCATGGCTGGAGCCTGGGCTCTCACTTACCACCCTAGTGGGGATTCCACCTGCCCCCCACCCCTGCACCCCATCTCCTATCACCCGAAGTTCCTGTCAGGTTTTAGGGAAGCCCACTACCTAGTAAATTCTTGAGAAAGACTGCACAGGAGGTGAGTATTTGGGATGGCACAGGTCTGAAAATGTCTCCCTTCTACCTTCACCCTTGATTGATAGTTTTACTGGGTATCAAATTCTAGACTGGAAATTCTAGATTGGGAAGGATTCTCCTTCGAAGGCATCACTCTCTTTTCTAGCTTCCATGGTTGTTTTTCATGAAGGCTGAAGGTGCTCAGATTCCTAACCCTTGTAATGCGACCTACTAATTCTCTCTGGAAGCTTGTAGAATCTTTCGTTTGCTCCCAGTGTTCTGAGATTTCACTTCAGTGCGAGTCTATTTTCATCCATTAGATCGGATACTAGCAGCCCTTTCAATCTGGAAATTCATGGTCTTCAGTTTGGGCATATTTCTTTTTTTTTTTTTTCTTTTTGAGATGGAGTCTCACTCTGTCGCCCAGACTGGAGGGTAGTGGCATGAGCTTGGCTCACTGCCACGTCCACCTCCCGGGTTCAAGTGATCCTCCTGCCTCAGCCTCCTGAGTAACTGGGACTACAGCGCGTGCCACCATGCCTGGTGAATTTTTGTATTTTTAGGGTTTCACCAAGTTGGCCAGGCTGGAATATTTATTTTTGAATTTGTTGATTTCTTCACTTTTTCTTTTTGGAATTCCTATTGTTGGATATTGGCTCCCCTGGGCTGCCTCTCTAATTTACCATTTCTGTTTTATTTTCCATCTCTTTGTCTTTTTTTTTTTTTTTTTTTTTTTTGAGATGGGGTCTTGCCCTTTTGCCCAAGCTGGTCTTAAAACTCCTGGGCTCAAGTGATCCTCCCACCTCAGCCTCCCACAGTGCTGGGATTACAGGCGTGAGCCACTGTGCCGGGCCTCTTTGTTATTTTCCGGGAGTTCCTCTTTGTCTTCCAACCCTTCTATTAACTTGTTCATTTCTGCTATGTTGTTTTAATTTCCAGCAGCTCTTTCTGTACCCTGTCTCTTCTGCTAGCATCCTGTTGTTCATGGACACAATATCTTACTCCTCTGAGGCCAATAGGTTATTTCTTCCTTTTGGAAATTTTCTCCCTGAAGTGTTTCCTCCCGATTGCTTTTTGCTTGTGAAGGTTTTTGTATGTTTGTTTGTTTGAGACAGTCTCGCTCTGTCACCCAGGCTGGAGTAGGGTGGTGCTAGCTCAACTCTGCAGCCTCCACCTCCCGAGTTCAATCGATTCTTGTGCCTCAGCCTCCAGAGTAGCTGGGATTACAGGTGTGCGCCACCACACCCACCAAGCTTGTGTAGGTTTCTATCTTCCAGGGTGAAGGCTTTTCTCAGATGTCACGTCACCCTTGAGTATCTGCTCATATTAGGAGTGGGGCAGGGCTGGAGCCATGAGGCAGATGGGAAGCTGTGAGTGCAAGGGTGGTACTTGCTCGGAGAGGGTCAGAGAGGGTAGATTCTTGCTTTTGTGGAGTGCCCCAAGGTCAGCAGCAGCCTTCCTGACACCACCTGGATTAAAGCAGGTCCCCTGGCTGGCGCCCTCATCTCCCACCATGCTTCCTTCCCTCCCTCAGTGTGTCTGCCCCTGCTAGCACGTGGCTTCCATCAGGGCAGGGCCTGGCTTCTGCACACCACACAGTCCTGGCCCTCGCCAGCCACTGGGCCTTAGTAAATACTTGAGGACCAATGGAACGACGCACTAGGCGGGCCCATGAGTGTTGGCTCAGTTGCCTTCTGAGGTTTCTGAGCTTAAGGCCGGGCAGCAGCTGGCTCTGCTCCCTTGAGATTCCAGTGCCTGCTCTCTTGCCAGGTTTCAGGCACCTGTGGATGAGCAGTCAGAGAGTCTACAAAACACGCAGGAAGACAGCAGGAACGGCGTGGCCTTAGCCAGGTAAAGCAAGTCTCTCCACCTGAGAGCGGGCACGCGATGTGCTTTCCGAGGCAAACAGGACAAAGGAAACTCCAGGCTGCTTTTCCCCTTTGACTCCAGCTCTGGGGCCTCAGCTGGGCCTCTTTGTAGAACAAGGGGTCAGAGAGGCTCTCGGCCTGCATGAGTGACTTAAGTGACCTCATAGATAAAACAGGTGTGACTTTGATAGACAGGACCCCATCTTACCATTATAAACAGCCATGGCTGCTGCCGGCGTCTACCTTCACCACTGGGAGCTGCAGTGCTGACACCAGGGGAAAGCGACTGAGGACTGTTCCCCAGAACCACAGTGTGTGCCCCAATACCCGCCAGAGAAGGCTGTGCAGTAACACCCACGACACTGTCACAGGCTGATATTTCTGTATTTTGCTCTCAGGAAAATGTCCTCAGTCACAGGGTGGGGGACAGCACTGTAGAATCAGAGAGGCTGGGGGTGTGCTGAGGGTTGCTGAAGTGGCCAGAGTCACAGCATCGCTGGTGACAGAACAGAGTCTGGCCCCAGCCTCCCTGGCACAGCTGTTTTTTTTTCTGCCTCCTGGGTTCAAGCAATTTTCCTGCCTCAGGCTCCCGAGTAGCTGGGATTACAGGCATGTGCCACTATACCCAGCTGATTTTTTTTATATTTTTAGTAGAGACGGGGTTTCACCATGTTGGCCAAGCTGGTCTCAAACTCCTGATCTTGTGATCTGCCCGCCTTGGCCTCACGAAATGCTGGGATTACTGATGTGAGCCATCGCACCTGGCCAGCTGTTTATTTAGCTCAGATGCTTCTGAATTCTGTCACCAGAAACCGCTGACACAGCCTGATGGTTCCGAAACTCACAACCATCCCTGGGGACAGGCTCCTACTCAGAAGTAGACAAGATCCTGAAACAAGCCTTCCTGGTTCCGAAGGCATGCTTACTCACTGGAGCCTTCCAGGAAGACTTTCATTCCGAGAGCTGTGGCTCGAGTGGATTTTTTTTTTTTTTTTTTTTTTTGAGACGGAGTTTTGCTCGTTACCCAGGCTGGAGTGCAATGGCACGATCTCGGCTCACCGCAACCTCCGCCTCCTGGGTTCAGGCAATTCTCCTGCCTCAGCCTCCCGAGTAGCTGGGATTACAGGCACGAACCACCATGCCCAGCTAATTTTTTGTATTTTTAGTAGAGACGGGGTTTCACCATGTTGACCAGGATGGTCTCGATCTCTTTACCTCATGATCCGCCCTCCTCGGCCTCCCAAAGTGCTGGGATTACAGGCGTGAGCCACCGCGCCCGGCCGCTCGAGTGGATTTTAGTGCAGGGATACAGTGAAATGGGGGAGTGGTGTGGGCTCACATGAGACTGTCCCTTTAGGAATAATCCAGGAAGTGTCCTGGAAAAGAGAGAGAAGACATCAGAGTCTAAAGGAAACACCTGGGCTCTGAACAGCCTCTCGGAAGAGCTTCTACCAAAAAACAAGGATCATCACAGACCCAAAGAGAAAAACGGGGGCAACGTCCCCGCACGGAGGGAACACCCGGCTTAGCAAGTGGGACGAGTCCCTAAGGTCAGGCTTTTAGAGCAGGCGTAAGACTGGGACACTGGAGAGAAGGTTGTTCCCATGATGGTTATTTTTTTTAATTTTTTTGAGATGGAGTTTTACTCTTGTTGCTGTCACCCAGGCTGGAGTGCAGTGGCGCAATCTCAGCTCACTGTAACCTCCGCCCCCCCGGGTTCAAGTGATTATCCTGCCTCAGCCTCCTGAGTAGTTGGCATTACAGGTGCCCGCGACCACATCCAGCTAATTTTTTTGTATTTTTAGTAGAGACAGGGTTTCATCATGTTGGCCAGGCTGGTCTCCAGACCTCAGGTGATCCACCCACCTCAGCGTCTCAAAGTACTAGGATTACAGGCGTGAGCCACCGTGCCTGGCCAATGGTTTGTTTTTTTTGAGGCAGAGTTTCGCTCGTTGCCCAGGCTGGAGTGCAATGGTGCGATCTCAGCTCACCGTAACCTCCACCTCCTGGGTTCAAGTGAATCTACCTCAGCCTCCAGCGTAGCTGGGGTTACAAGCATGTACCACTACACTCAGCTAATTTTTTGTATTTTTAGGAGGAGTTTCTCCATGTTGGTCAGGCTGGTTTTGAACTCCCGACCTCAAGCAATCCTCCTACCTCAGCTTCCCAAAGTGCTGGGATTACAGGCATGAGCCACCGTCCCCAGCCAGTTATTTCTTGAAAAGGTAATCACTTGTCAATCGTGAACCTGGCAGCTCCGTCAGGTCATAATTTCAGATTCTTTGGCTTGGGCTGTTTTGCTTTTGCCTGTTTGCATGGCACTAAGTCTTTGTCCTTGTCACAGTGGCTTGTGATGACTCCCAGTCCCCAGGGAAAACATTCAGGGAGTGGCCATCCAGGAAGAAGTCCCTCGCCCCCTATGTGCCACGCCCTGTGCTGGGGCAGGGCGTGCTCCGTCGGGCTGTGCCGGTTTGAGTTTTAAGTAACAAGAATCCACTGCTGAGTAGCATCTGCCCTACCACAAAGGAATCCAGTTTCTCCAGAATTACAGTCCCACTGTTAACTTGGTGCCACTGGAAGGTCCCACCCAGTAATCTGAGCAGTGCCTCACGGAAGGACGAGGAACCCTTGTTCCAGCTTCTCTCCCTTTCCAGCAAGCGCAGAGCTCCTGCAGCCAGAGGTTAGCACCTGGCCTGCTTCCAGGGCAGATGGTCTCGGTTACAACTTGCTGCTTTCCCAAACCACAGCACCCCTCCTGCGTCTGCCTTCCGTTGATAGCAAAGCCCTGGGCAGCAGCAACCTTTCCTCTAGTAGCTTTTTCTAAGCGGTTTTCCTTTTCTCCGGAGTACCCTTTTCATTTAGAGGAGTTTAATAAATGCTTTTAAAAATTAACCCACATGACCTAAAATTGTAAAAGTTCTTGATGCCCAGATAAGTCATATTTAAGCAAATTTTCAGCTGATTTAGTGGTTGGGTCTACGTGCTAACACAGACCAGCACGTTCAACACATAAACACATCATTCACATCGATGTCCACTTCCCCTACACCTGCTACTTCAGGGCACTGGGGTTCCCGTTCCAAGGCCTTACAAACCTCTGTGGTGGCCTGCAGGGCAAAAGGAATTATCGTTACAACTGGTTAGAGATAGGAATCCAGAAGGAATTTGAGGAGACAAAACACACGTGGTTTGAGGCTGCAGGCTTGAGACTTTTCCTCCCCAGGAGTCACATGACCTCCGGGTTTCTACATCCCATATACAACCACACCATGGCTCAGAGTGAAATCAAGTGCAGTTTTATTTATTTAAGAACTGGAAAGAATAATCAGTATCTGTGAAAGAAAATCCAATTTAGAATATTTAAATAAACATTTCTGTATGTAAAAAGAAGAGTAGAATAATTACTCCATTAAGTTCCTCTCCTTGCAGTGGGATAGACCGCCTCTACTGCAGATGGCCGGGTCTTCCAAACCCATGTCAGGTGCCACGTCTTCCGCAGCAGGCGCCCAGAGAATAAGCACTTCCCACCACGACAGAGAGGTCCAGGTCTTCTAACCTTGCCAAACCACTACAAAAGCAAACTATGGTGGGCAAGCCCAACTACCTAAGGCAGGAAGAAAGTGCAGCGAAGGGACAGTGGTGTGCTGTGTCTGTCGTGGGGGGACTGCTAGCAGCCAGCTGTGGCCGAGATCTTACTAAGCCTGATCGGTTAATGCAACTTCCTGGTTTAGGAACGTTTCCCTGTCAAATCGACCCCCCAGGTTGGTATATAAACAGAAGGGATGAGTAAAGCCTACTTTTTAGGCTTAAGGAGCAGCTCGCACCAGCAAAGGGGTTGCAGGTGGGCCACTGCCTTGTTTTCTGTCCTGCTAAGAGGCTCACCCCCAACCTCTTCTGTAAACTGCCACTCAGCAGCAGCCTGCAAGTCCTCACGAAAGGCTTCACTTTATGCTGTTTCCAAGTAGCTTTGTTCTGGGCAGTACCTATTTTCCATTTAAGAATCTCCACTTTAAAACCTGCAATGAAAAAATAAATCTCTTGACAGCTTTTAAAATGAGAAACTTGGTGACGTGGACTTGGCAGCAAATACTCAGAAAAGCCTTTACCTCATTAACCTGATTCTCTGCAGCAGGCCCCACCACTGCTGAATTTATAAAGCTAAAAATAATCTCCAGATCATGGAACTAAAAAGAAGTCAATCACTTAACCAAATCCTGCCCTCAAGGAGTTCATCTTTTATCCCTAAGCAATTGCCGACTTCTGCCCTGGGATTATAAGGAGGGTGGGAATGTTCTCTCACCATCCCCACCCCTGGAATTCCTCTTTAAAGCAGGCTACAATGTCAAGTGTCCCCAGGTGTCAGGCAGCATTTCACTGTGAAACCCTAAGACCGGCCTCCTGGGTTCCTTCCAGCTGATGGGCCTGGCGTGAAGGTGGGCTTTCTGGCCTCTGGCAGATGGAGGATGGTATCAAATGCCAACACTATCAGCCTTACCATCCACAAGGCCAGGGGCTGCCAACAGCTGCCCCAGACCTATCAACAAGAAAACTTCATGGCTCCCAAAGGGAATGGAGGCTGGGCCCCATGCTACTTAGATAGAGGGGAAAGAACTTTCCCTCAAAGAGCTGGGGCAGGCTGCCAGCATCTAACTCCATCCTCTCCCAGTTTGCAGTTCTAGGAAGCGGAATTTGCTGCCTAGGCATGGTCTGAAGGACAAGTTTAGAACCGATTCAAGTTCCCAAACAGAGCAAGTGCCAGTCGATGTCCCACCAGGGATCCTTCACTCCAGAGATTCTATTGATGGCTCGGCCACCGCCTTGGCTAGAGTCCCACTGCACGCCCGTTTTGAGGGCCAGCGGGCAAGTCTGTCTGATTTTCAAACCAGCAGGTGTCACACTAGTCATCAATGAACCCGTAAGCCTCTTTGGTATATATAACAATGAAAAAATTCATTAAGCCATGAAATCTAGAAATAAGTCATATTTCTTAGCTGATAAAATGCTTTTCTGAACATACATTTTAGGTATCTGGCACAATTAACCAAATGTCTGCCCATGTTTGTGTAGCTTTTATGCAGTACAGATTTCACGGATGTCACCCCTGCATCTGAGTACTACACACATTTGACATTGTTACTCAGTCCTCACAACACCCCTGTGAGGTAGGTGGTATTGACCCCATTCCACAGATGGGGAGGTCTAGGCACGGAAAGGTTTAGTGGCTCCTCACAAGCTGCGCGGTGGGGTGACAGAGTGGCGCTCTGGACCCGCGCCGACACCGCCTTCACATTCACACTGCATCAGGCCACCGCAGCACTGCGTGGCAGGATCTCACACTGAGGCCAAGTTCCTGTCTGTCCAGAATGAAGCCAGCGTCTCACCTCTCAAAGCTTCGATGTGTGACTCAAAGCCAACTGCTCTCCCAAACTTGCAAAACAAACGTATTGACTGAATCTTGGCTGGGACTATCTGCACTATTGAAGACTCTTTCTGAGAGTCAATCTGCGTGGATTTGTCGTTGTATATGCTTAAACCCCTTTGGAAAACAGTTTGAAATGACATGAGGGACAAGTAATTTTGAGAACAGAACACAGAAAACAAGAGTTCTGAGGCCTACATTGAAATTGGGAATATAAGCTATGGGAAAATGAGAATCAAATCCCAAATAAATGGAGAGCAGCACTTCCCAGTGTTTAACGCCATGCACAGAGCAGGCGTTCGGTAAGCACTTCTTGGATCAAGAGAAACTGACGCTCCTTTGAGCTGCCTGTCACTGACAACAGGAGCCAGGACCCCCAGGAAAGCTGGCCGGGCCATGGTCACGCAAAGCCACTCGGCCAAATCGTATGGAGGTATCTAGGCTTACTTGCTGCAGGGTAACAGCTGAGTCCCCTTGGAAGGTGTACTGCTACCTATAAAAACAGATGTGTAGCTGCGATTAAATAGAGGAAGGGCCAAAGCACCTTATGAGGAAGTTTCTTTAAAACGGTCTAGATGTTCATGCAGTGGGGACAGAAATAAAGAGGTTAAAGCGGTTTGTTTTTCGGTTAAATGAAAGCTTGTAAATGCATTTTTAATGCTGATAAGCAGGGTACCCGCTACCCCTTTCTGCTGTGGAAGTGTTGCTGAGGACAGAGTCTATCTCTCCCAGAGAGTCCAGGTTATCCTTTACTTACACTCTGGCCTCCGGGGCAGTGGCGTGTGGCCTCGGTTCTCCCAGGTCACTCTGGAGGGCGCTGTGGAGTATTGCTGTGATTTGCCTCTTACGGGTATTTCACCCACATTCCACCTTGATTCAGCACAAGGACAGGCTGCTCCAGTGGGGCCTTGGTCCTCAGGCCTTCTGACCGCTTGGTCTCAAGGGACATTCCAGATGAGTGACTAGTGCCATAGAAAACGATTAAGAAAATCCGTGTTGCTGCGGCCAACCGGAAACAGTTTGTCCTAGGTTGCACAGGGTCAGAGGCCCCAAGGTCACGGGAGTCACTGCCCGTCACAGGTCCGCCTTGACCCCCTTTATGAAAGGCAGGCCCGTGGGCACCCTCTTCTTATACTCCAGGTACTCCTCTCCAAAAAAGTGAATGAGTGAGATTTCTTCTTCTTCTATTCGATCACGGAAGAATCGCCACACTGTCAGGGCATAGCCGACACCGCAGATGGGGTTACACAGCATCACCTGACAGAGGGAGACACCGGGGTCATCAGGGTGACCATGGGATGACATCTTGTGCTTCGGCGGGCACCTCTAATACCCAGAGGATCTCTTTGCCTGTGCCCTCCTGAGACTGTCAGGGTCTCTGGGAGCAGTACTGTCACCTAAGTGCCCAGTGCTGCAGGCCTTTCTTATGTGCTTTTCTGTTGCTCATCTTACATGAGACAGATCTGAAAATCACAACATCAACCTCTGGGATTTCAACCCTCAGCTCGGGGAGACAGCAATGCCCCCACCTCCTGGTGTGAGTCCCCCAACATGGGGTCCTGTGCACGCTGTCTTCCTGCCCAGGACCCCTCATACACAAATGCGTTTGCTTACGTCACAGCTGTCCGGCCTCTGCCTCATATCCCCACGGCCTCTGCCTTAGCACGAGATACAGAGCACCCAATGAGCTTCCGAAACGCCCCTTCCAGCAGATCACCTCCATACTCAGCTCAGCACCTGAACCCCACCTCCTAAGTCTGGGTTTCCAAGCCCAGAAAAGCAGCACTTTGCCCGCTTCCCCAGTCTCCTGTCTTCCCCATGCTGTGCCCAGTTTGCCTCTTACCTCTCTCTTTTTTTCCCCCCAAGACAGGGTCTCACTCTGTTGTGTGGAGTGCAGTGGCATGATCATGGCTCACTGCAGCCTTAACCTTTTGGGCTCAAGTGATCCTCCCACCTCAGCCTCCCAAGTGGCTGGGACTATGGGCATGTGACACTAAGCCCAGCTGGTGGTTGTATTTTTTGTAGAGACAGGTTTTCACCATGTTGTCCAGGCTCAACTCAAACTCCTAAACTCAACTGACCCTCCTGCCTCGGCCTCCCTAAGGGCTGAGGTTACAAGTGTGAGCCATCACACCCGGTTGTTCATCCCCTTTTTTTGTTTTAGAGACAGGGTCTCGCTCGGTCACCCAGGCTAGGGTACAGTAGCACGATCATGGCTCACTACAGCCTTGACCTCCCAGGCTCAAGCCATCCTCCTGCCTCAGCCTCCTATGTAGCTAGGACTACAGAATGAGCCACTACGCCTGGTTAATTTTTTTATTTTTTATAGAGATGGGGCTTCACTATGTGGCCCAGCTGAACTTGAACTCCTGGCCCTTTCTTCTACTTTTAAGAACATCCTAGCTGGGCGCAGGGGCTCAGGCCTGTAATCCCAGTACTCTGGGAGGCCAAGGTGAGCGGATCACCTGAGGTCAGGAGTTTGAGACAAGTCTAGCCAACAAGGCAAAACGTTGTCTCTACTAAAAATGGAAAAATTAGCCAGGTGTGGTGGCCTGTAATCCCAGCTACTTGGGAGGCTGAGGCAGGAGAATTGCTTGAACCCAGGAGCTAGAGGTTGCAGTGAGCTGAGAACGCCACTGCACTCCAGCCTGGGCAACAGATAGAGACTCCCTCTCAAAACAAAACAAAACAAAACAAAACAGTCCTTCAAGGTCAAAAGCATTCTCCAGCTTCTCAGGGAAGCACTCACCTACTCCTGCCCACTGGTCCCCTACGGACATGCATCTTCCCCAACATACATTTTTAGTTATGCTTTCTACACATACATTTTAGGTGCCAGTGTAGCCACCTGGAGAGCCAGGCTCATGTCCTGACTTCTCACACCTTTTCTTCAGCACTCACTGTGCTCCCAGCACTGCTAAGCTGTTTACAATCATTACACTGTTCAACTCTCATGGCAAACCTTTGAGGATATCCCACTACTATCCCCACTTTGCCTTTTTAAATTTTTATTTATTTTTTATAGATAGGGTCTCACTGTCCATATTGCCCAGGCTGGACTTGAACTCTTAGCCCAAGCCACCCTCCCGCCTCAGCTTCCCAAGTAGGGGGGACCTACAGGCATGTGCCACCATGTCTAGCTACCCCCACTTTAACATGAGAGGAAAGGGAGGCCAAGTAGTGAATGGCAGAATCAGGACTGGCCCAGTCAGTGACTCCAGGGCCTGTGCCCTCACCTCTGGCATAGCTTTCTGGGGACCCCCCTAGCAGGATATCTCGACAGCAGGCTGCAGCCTGTTACTGAGCCATGAAACCATTTAGAGCATCATGAACAGCATTACAAATAGTAAGACAGAAAACAGTGTTTTGGGGCCAGGCGCGGTGGCTCAAGCCTGTAATCCCAGCACTTCGGGAGGCCGAAGTGGGCGGATCACAAGGTCAAGAGATCGAGACCATCCTGGTCAACATGGTGAAACCTCATCTGTATTAAAATACAAAAAATTAGCTGGGCATGGTGGCGCGTGACTGTAATCCCAGCTACTCAGGAGGCTGAGGCAGGAGAATTGCCAGAACCCAGGAGGCGGAGGTTGCGGTGAGCCGAGATCACCCCATTGCACTCCAGCCTGGGTAACAACAGTGAAACTCCGTCTCAAAAAAAAACAAAGAAAGAAAGAAAAGAAAGGAAACGGTGTTTTGTACACAGTAAGGGTAAGTCTTATTCCAGGAAAGATATGCTGGGGCACATGTGTGTATGATTTTTGACCCCCAAAAAATCTAGGACAAAAAGGTATGGAAAACGCTGTAGTTCTAGAGCACACATGTATACAGCAGGCAAGCATTTGTGAAAAATTACATTATTCAGTCATAACCAATTTGTTCCCAGGGAAGGCGATTGTTAACGTGGGAGTTTTACATTTTCAGAAACAAAAGCTTAAATGTTATGTGATAATTTGCCCCAACTACACCATTAGGGGTCACCAGAGAGTCACCAAGGACCATGCAATGCTAATGGGATGCCTGAGAGATCTCAGGATTTGCCCAAAGACTTCCAAAATCTATTCACATTCTTTGGCCAACTTTTCCTAGAACCAAGAGTACAGAATCAAGAGACAATTTCAAGAAATAAGGCTTGGTGCTGGGCATGGAGGATCACGCCTGCAATCCCAGCATTTTGGGAGGCTGCAGTGCGAGGACTGCTTGAGCCCAGGAGTTCGAGATCTGCTTGGGCGACACAGTAAGACACCATCTCTAAAAAAAATAAAAAATTATCTGGGTGTGGCCAGGCATGGTGGCTCACACCTGTAATTCCAGCACTTTGGGAGACTGAGGCAGGCGGACCATGAGGTCAGGAGATAAAGACCATCCTGGCTAACATAATAAAACACTGTCTCTATTAAAAATACAAAAAATTAGCTGGGTGTGGTGGCACGCGCCTGTAGCCCCAGCTACTCGGGAGGCTGAGGCAGGACAATCGATTGAACCTGGGAGGCAGAGGTTACAGATCACACCTCTGCACTCAAGCCTGGGCAACAGAGCGACTATCTCAAAAAAAAAAAAAAATTAGCTGGGTGTGGTGGTATACGCTTATAGTCCCAGCTACTCAGGAGATGGAAGCAGGAGGACTACTTGAGCCCAGGAGTTTGAGACTAGCCTGGGCAACACAGGGAGACCTCATCTTTTTGTGTGTGTGTGTGTGTGTGTGTGTGTGTGTGTGTGTGTGTGTGTGACAGTTTCACTCTTGTTGCCCAGGCTGGAGCCCAACATCATGATCTCAGCTCACCGCAACCTCCGCCTACCAGGTTGAAGCGATTCTCCTACCTCAGCTTCCCAAGTAGCTGGGATTACAGGCATGCACAACCATGCCTGGCTAATTTTTTAAATTTTAGTAAAGACAGGGTTTCTCCATGTTGGTCAGGCTGGTCTCGAACTCCCAACCTCAGGTGACCCACCTACCTCAGCCTACCAAAGTGCTGAGATTACAGGTGTGAGCCACCATGCCTAGCTGAGACCTCATCTTTAATACATAAATAAGTAATTTTGGCCAGGCATGGTGGCTCACACCTGTAATCCCAGCACTTTGGGAGGCTGAGGCAGGCGGATCACCTGAGGTCAGGAGTTCGAGACCAGCCTGACAAACATGGAGAAACCCATCTCTACTAAAAATAGAAAATTAGCCAGGCGTGGTGGTGCATGCCTGTAATCCTAGCTACTCAGGAGGCTGAGTTTCTGGAACTCCGGGAGGTGGAGTTTACAGTAAGCAGAGATTGCGCCACTGCATTCCAGCCTGGGTTAGAGTGAGACTGTCTCAAAATAAAATAAAATAAAATAAAAATTAGCCAGGCACGGTGGCATGTACCTATAGTTGCAGCTACTTAGAAGACTAAGGTGGGAGGATCACTTGAGCCCATGAGGTCGAGGCTGTGATAAGCCGTAATCATGCCATTGCACTCCAGCCTGGGTAATAGACCCTGCCTCAAAAAAATAATAATTTTAAAAAAGAAATAGCCAGGCACAGTGGCTCACCCTTGTAATCCCAGCACTTTGGGAGGCCAAGGTAGGCAGATCATGAGGTCCAGAGTTCGAGACCAGCCTGACCAACATGGTGAAACCCCATCTCTACTGAAAATACAAAAAATTAGCCAGGTGCGGTAGCTCACGCCTGTAATCCCAGCACTTTGGGAGGCTGAGGCAGGAGGATCATCTGAGGTCAAGAGTTCAAGATCAGCCTGACCAACATGAAGAAACTCTGTCTCTACTAAAAATAGAAAATTAGCCAGGCGTGGTGGTGCATGCCTATAATCCCAGCTACTCAGGAGGCTGAAGCAGGAGAATCGCTTGAACCCAGGAGGCAGAGGTTGCAGTGAGCCAAGATTGCACCACTGCACTCCAACGGGGGCAACAAGAGCAAAACCCCGTCTCAAAAAAAAAAAAAATTAGCTGGGTGTGGTAGCAAACACCTGTAATCCCAGCTACTCTGGAGGCTGAGGTGGAAGAATCACTAAAACCCCAGAAGTGGAGGTTTCAGTGAGCTGAGATTGTGCCACTACACTCCAGCCTTGCAAGAGAGCAAAACTCTGTCTCAAAAAAAAAAAAAGAAACATAAGAAATACAGCCAGGCACAGTGGCTATAATCCTAACACTTTTTCTTTTTTTCCCGAGGGAGAGTCTTGCTGTGCCACCCTGGCTGGAGTGCAGTGGCATGATCTCAGCTCACTGCAACCTCTGCCTCCCAAGTTCAAGCAATTCTTGTGCCTCAGTCTCCCAATTAGCTGGGATTATAAACATGAGCCACCACACCTAGCCTAATCAGCACCTGGCCAAGGTGGGAGGATCACTTGAGTCCAGGAGTTCAAGACCAACATGGGCAACAAAGAGAGAACCAATTCTTTTTTTTAGTGGGGGACAGAGTCTTGCTCTGTCACCCAGGCTGGAGTGCTGGGATTATAGATGTGAGCCACCACGCCCAGCCTGATCTGTCTTTGTTTTAAAGGGCTGGGTGAGGTGGCTCACACAGGTAATCCGAGCACTCTGGGAGGCTGAGGCAGGTGGATTATGAGGTCAGGAGTTCAAGACCAGCCTGGCCAACATGGTGAAAACCCATCTCTACTAAAAATACAAAAAAGTAGCCAGGCGTGGTGGTGGGTGCCTGTAATCCTAGCTACTTGGGAGGCTGAGGCAGAGAACTGCTTGAACCCGGGAGGTGAAGGTTGCAGTGAGCCGCGATCGAACCACTGCACTCCAGCCTGGGGGACAGAGCAAGACTCTGTACCCCTGCAAAAAAGTCAGGCGCAGTGGCTAAAGCCTGTAACACCAGGACTTTCAGAGGCCCAGGAGGGCAGACTGCTTGAGCTGAGTTCAAGATCACCCTAGGCAACTCCAAAACCCTGTCTCTCCAAAATAAAAATAAAAAATTAGTCAGGCATGGTGGTTCATGCCTTTAGTCCCAGCTACTTGGGAGACAGAGGTACAGTGAGCTGAGATCGCACTGCTGCACTCTGGCCTGGGTGACAGAGCAAGACTACATCTCCAAAAACAAAGAGGCTTTTTCTTCAGCCTGAGACAGAACAAACCTCCACAGCTTACACAGCTCACTAACACATGACCTTGGCCTCATTAATATCTATTTCTCAGGAAAACCAGATAAGCTGCTACAGGAGTGGTAAAGGGCACTCCCTTCCCTAAGCCCCATCTCTGTCCAGAGTCCTTAGCCCCTCTGGGGTGCTTCAGATCTATTCACAGGTAAGCTGCTAAACCAGATAAGCTGCTACAGGAGTGGTAAAGGGCACTCCCTTCCCTAAACCCAATCTCTGTCCAGAGTCCTCAGCCCCTCTGGGGTGCTTCAGATCTATTCGCAGGGACAGAGAAGGGGACAGGAACAGCGGCTCATGCCTATAATGCTAGCACTTTGGGAGGCTGAGGTGGGAGGATCACTTTAAGGCCAAGAGTTTGAGACCAGCCTGGACAACAGAGTAAGACCCTGTCTCTACCAAAAAATAAAAAGAGACTGGGCACGGTGGCTCAAGCCTGTAATCCCAGCACTTTGGGAGGCCGAGGTGGGTGGATCACGAGGTCCAGAGATTGAGACCATCCTGGTCAACATGGTGAAACCCTGTCTCTACTAAAAATACAAAAAATTAGCTGGGCATGATGGTGTGCGCCTGTAGTCCCAGCTACTGAGGAGGCTGAGGCAGGAGAATTGCCTGAACCCAGGAGGCGGAGGTTGCGGTGAGCCGAGATCCCGCCATTGCACTCCAGCCTCAAAAATAAAAAAACAAGAGCGAAACTCCACCTCAAAAATAAAAAATAAAAAAACCAAAAAACAAAACAACGACAACAACAAAAAAACGGCCAGGCACAGTGGCTCACACCTGTAATCACAGCACTTTGGGAGGCTGAGGCAGGCAGCTCATGAGATCAGGAGTTTGAGACCAGCCTGGCCAACACAGTGAAACCCCGTCTCTACCAAAAATGCAGAAATTAGCTGGGTGTGGTGGCATGCACCTGTAGTTCCAGCTACTTGGAAGGCTGAGGCAGAAGAACTGCTTGAACCCGGGAGGCGGAGGTTGCAGTGAGCCGAGACCACGCCACTGCACTCCAGCCTGGGTGACAAGAGTGAGACTCCGTCTCAAAAAAAAAAAACAGGTAGAAACAGGATGAAGGGATACAGCAGGTATAGCTAACAGCACCAAGAATCAACAAGGGTTTGTGTACCCAGGTTTTATGCACATAATAAAAACCATTAATGACTACATTAGTTCTCCTGACTTTTAATCACTTGAAACATGCCAAGGAGAACATGTACCTGTTTAAAGGAGATCAACAATCTCGTGAATACACGGAAAACCACTAACCGTATACTTTGAAATGGTGACTTTTACGGTATGTGAATTATATCACAAGGTTTAAAAGGTTAGGAAAAAAGAAAAGGAAAGTGGTGTCATATTTGATACCATACCTGAGTTCCAATACTCCAGTAAAACCACCCGACGTAAGAAGGATGCCGGAACCAGGCGTATACTCCACTGGTCACCAGAGTATGGGTATCTGATTTTTCATTCTGCACCACGTGGTTGAAATTGGAGCCAGCTGTAAACATGGCCGCCTTCCTTAGACATTCTCCAAAGACCACCATCAGCAGCCCCGTGATGCTGAGCCAGGTGATCTGCTTGAGTTCTGCAGGAGAGAGACATTGATGACAAATGAGGAGTGAAACACTGGCCTGCTGAGCTCCCCTCTGAACTGCTGAAAATTAGCCTATTTTCCCGAAGACAGAAAAAAACAGAAAATGTGTTCATGGGCAATCAGCATTTGTCATCACATTAAAATTTCATGATAAGAGGCCAGGCGCGGTGGCTCAAGCCTGTAATCCCAGCACTTTGGGAGGCTGAGGCAGGTGGATCACGAGGTCAAGAGATCGAGACCATCCTGGTCAACATGGTGAAACCCCGTCTCTACGCAAAATACAAAAAATTAGCTGGGCATGGTGGCGCGTGCCTGTAATCCCAGCTACTCGGGAGGCTGAGGCAGGAGAATTGCCTGAACCCAGGAGGCGGAGGTTGCGGTGAGCCGAGATCACGCCATTGCACTCCAGCCTGGGTAACAAGAGCGAAACTCCATCTCAAAAAAAAAAAAAAAAAGTTTCATGATAAGAAAACACATTCCCCTACGTTGTGCTGTTCATCGGTTTACTTTAAAATGCCAATAAGCCAATAAGAGCATCATAGTAAAGAGATGCTCTCCTGCTACAGCTGATGGGATCTCTGGTGCACAACCCCCAGGCATATGCTCAGTCCTTCATTTGGGGACAAGCACAGTTAAGAGAAGCAAAGAAGGGTCCAAGGTTTCCACCCTGAATCCTAAGAGCCACATGTAGTTCATTTCATTGGCTGTGGGACGTTCAATTTAGTCTTGCTCTGTCACCCAGGCTGGAGTGCAGAGGCACAATCTCAGCTCACTTCAACTTCCGCCTTCTGGGTTCAAGCAATTCTGCCTCAGCCTCCCAAGTAGCTGGGACTACAGATGCCCACCACACCAGACTTGGCTAATTTTTTGTACTTTTTTAGTAGAGATGGCATTTTCACCATGTTAGTCAGGATGATCTCGATCTCCTGACCTCATGATCTGCCTGCCTTGGCCTCCCAAAGTTTTGGGATTACAGGTGTGAACTACTGTGCTTGTGCCTGCCGTATTTTTTTTTTTTTTGAGATGGAGTCTCACTCTCATTGCCCAGGCTGGAGTACAATTGCCATGATCTCAGCTCACTGCAGCCTCCGCCTCCTGGGTTCAAGCAATTCTCCTGCCTCAGCCTCCCAAGTAGCTAAGATTACAGGCATGCGCCACCATGCCCAGCTAACTTTGTATTTTTAGTAGAGACTGGGTTTCACCATGCTGGTCAGGCTGGTCTCAAATTCCTGACCTCATGTGATCCACCTGCTTCGCCCTACCAAAGTGATAGAATTACAGGCATGAGCCTCCACACCTTGTCTTGTTAATAAACTCTTACATGAAATGTCTAAAGTCACAGAAAGTGAATAGATGCAAATATCTGACTGTAAAATTAGAATCACAACTACCCAAGGCTGTGACTTCCCATTAGATGGTATGCTACGTGATGCAAGCTTTAAAGCAAAAGGTCAACACGTCCTCGAGTCAAAATCCAGAAGGAGAATTCATAAGCGGAGCTCATCCTTTATAAATAGCTTAGTGAGGACAGAGGTCTGAGGAAGATCACTTGGGGGAGATTAGACCTGAAAGGTGAATCAATGTCACCGTCCTCAACCTGAATGGGAGCCACCCTTCTCCCTTCCAGAGGGGGAACATAAGGCACACGAACCTGGCCAAAAAATGTTTTCAAGTGTGAACTCTATCCAAGAGGAAAGAGCAGCGACTGTATACTCCAGACTGTGATTCAGGAGAAAGGAATCCAAGGACAGACTTTTGGGATTATTGACTGCTGTCACCAAGTATTCAGAATAATGGAACAATGACAGGGAGCACATGTACCTATTTAAAGATAAAAAGAGAATTAAGTTGGGATAAGAGAACCAAGTTAGCCATAAGTGCAGATGTGGGTCTCCTGAGCTGTCCCTAATTCTACGAGGCCCTGTTCTCACCTGTCTGAGAGCGGACAGAGGCACCCATCTGTAGCATCTACTACCTCAGGTTTTAGGAAAGTGGAGTTTTCAACAGACTGTTTTTGTTCTGTTTTGATTTTTGAGACAGAGTCTCACTGTGTCATCCAGGCTGGAGTGCAGTAGCACGATCTCAGCTCACTGCGATCTCAGCTCACTGCAACCTCAGCTCACTGCAACCTCCGCCTCCCAGGTTCAAGTGATTCTCCTGCTTCAGCCTCCCAAGTAGCTAGGACTACAGGCGCCTGCCACCACGCCTGGCTAATTTTTGTATTTTTAGTAGAGATGTAGTTTCACTATGTTGGCCAGGCCGGTCTTGAACTCCTGACCTCGTGATCTGCCCGCATCAGCCTCCCAAAGTGCTGGGATGACAGGCGTGAGCCACTGCGCCTGACAAGGCACTGTTTTTGAATGTCACAGGCAAAACCAACCCACAGGTCATGGAGGCATTATGGATCCTTCCGTCCTTTAAAAATGACACTACACACAAAAAAACATGAAAGAGGGAGATAGCAACATAAAGGAGTGATGTATGTCGGATACAAAATTTAACAAAACTGAAATAATTCCATCAAAGAAGGATTAGATGGCTCAAAATATTGATAAGAGGAGATAAAGCTTTTTACCTTGAAGCCACTGGTTCATATCCAGGTCAGACTAGAAGGCTCAAGGGACTGAAATCATAGTGTAGGGAAAAATCCTACAATGGCTGTGGGGATGCACTAGATGTGACCTAATAGAAATTAGAGATGAAAAAGGCCTATGAACACAAGCCAGAGCCCTACCCCTGCCCACCACCGAGGACCTGCACCCCTTCCGGGAAGGGCTGGTCACATTACTGAATGCTGTCACCACAGCTGCGGACGACAGCACCTTTGGGGGTGCCAGGGAGACCTGTTTCTGCCTGATACAGAATCAACCCACCGGCACGAAATCACAAGGGCTGAAATGTGAGCAACTAGGGGGCAGCCAGGAGACTTCATGTCCAGAGAACCCTGAACAGCCTTCTGCCGGTCACAAATGAGACAGGGATGAGGAAATGCCACTCCTGACCCTCTGATATGTCCACCCTCGCCTGAAAGCCGGTATTCCCGAAGGACTTCTTACCAGCCAAAGTGAGTCCAAGACGACTGGCTAACGCTTAGCAGCACACCGCAGCCGAACACAAAGCCCAGGAAACAAGCTCGGATGGCGATCTGCAAGGGACCCAAGAGAAGCTGTCACCCGCAGTCCTCGGAGCACAGATCTGGGCTACTGACCTCCCCGGGATAGGCAGGCCACCGGCAAGCAAACGGGGCCGATTCGCTGAGGTTGAGAAGCAGAAGCGGGCGACCTGAGTTCAAATTCTGCACCCACCCCTCTCTGGCTGTGTGGCCTCCCAGCAAATGAACCTCTCTGGGCTTTGTTTCCCCATCTACACCCAGGAGATAACAGGACCTACCTTTCAGGACTGCGGGAAGGATTACGAAAAACACTTAGGACTAACTGCTACCTAAATTTTAGCTGCCATTATTATTACTATTCGCGATGATTCTTCGGGGCTGTAGGAAAACAGCTTAAGCCTAGTTTATGAGGTCAGGGCACCCGGGCCTGTGCGCCCAGCCCCACCCACGTCACTGCGGGGCCTCTGACCTGAGACGGGGCAGCAGGTAGGTCTCCGCACCTTAAGTTACATAAAGGCACTCACGGGCTCGCTCGCTCCCACCCCACGCGCACCTGCTGAGCTGCACGAGCTGCAATTTAACACCCACACCCTGGGTGCAGGGCGCCCGAGCCCGGAGAGGCAGGGTCCCCTCCTGCGACCTGAACTCGCGGATGAAAAGCGCGCGCGTGGGAGGCCGCTGCGGACCCGGGGAGAAAGGCGCTCACGCGCCGCGCAGAGCGGACCCCCACCCGCCCCACCTGCCCCGCCGGCCCTCGCCGGCCTGCACCTGGTAGCGCGGCGGCCGGTAGAGCAGCAGCAGCAGCGCGTTGAGCCCCGCCACGTAGAGCGCCAGCCCGGTGCGGCCCTGCAGGCCGGCGCGCGTGAGCAGCGGCAGCGCGAGCACCGAGGCGCCTAGCAGGAAGGTGGCGAGGCTGAGACGCGCCTCGGAGCCCGGCGGAGCCCGCGCCGCGCAACCCGCCATGGCGCACGGCGGCTAACGAGCGGGCAGCGGCGCCGGCTGTAGCCCGGGGAAACCCGCCGGCCGCGCCTGCGCACTGCGCCGCCGACGCCGGCCTGGGAAGGGCAGCTGCCCGGAGCCGCGCGCCGCCTGCCAGTTCTCGCGAGAACTCCGGTCGGCCGGGTTGGTGGCCCGAATTTGGCGGGAACGCCCCGCCCCGCCCCGCCCCTTGGGAACAGCCGGGCTCTGAGTCGGGCTCTGGGACTGGTTAGCGCCGGGCGGGGGCCGGAGAAGTCGCTTCCGGCCTCTACCCAAACTTAGTCCCAAACTCAGGAGTTTCCTGTCCCGAGAAGCAATTTAAAGTTTGAAATGACCCGGGCGCGGTGCCTCACGCCTGTAATCCCAGCACTTTGGGAGGCCGAGGCGGGCGGAATATTTGAGGTCAGGAGTTCGAGACCAACCTAGCCAACATGGGAAAACCCCGTCTCTACTAAAAATACAAAAATTACACTGCACTCAAGCTTGGGCGACAGATTGAGACTGTCTCACACACACACACACACACACACACACACACACACACAAATTAGCTGGGCGTGGCGGCGCACGCCTGTAATTCCAGCTGCTTGGGAGGCTAAGGCAGGAGAATTGCTTGAACCTGGGAGACGGAAGTCGCAGCGAGCCGAGATAGCGCCACTGCACTCCAGCCTGGGTGACAAAGTGAGACTCTGTCTCAAAAAAAAAAGTTTGAGAGCGGCCGCACCCTCGCCGGCCCTGCGTGGTCCTGGAGAACCAGACGTCCTGGGGCGCAGGTGCAGCCAAGTGCGGGAATCTTCCACGGGTCCCTGGAAAGCGACCTGGACAACGGCACCTGGGCATGCATACGATGGGACCAAGGCCCGCTTTAATTCCTGTTGTGGAACAAGGCTGGGCAGTGGTGGGAATGCTCGGAATGTATTCAGTTTTTAAAAAGCAGGAAACAAAGCTTTGCCGTGGATCCTGACCTCACTTGCGGGAAAAGCGCAGGTGAGCCTGGGAAAATGATGGAGCTATAAGCCAAGATGACACACTGGCGACTATATATGTACCCTTTTTTTTTTTTTTGAGACGGAGTTTCACTGTTGTTACCCAGACTGGAGTGCAATGGCACAATCTCGGCTCACCGCAACCTCCACCTTCTGGCCTCAAGCAATTCTGCCTCAGCCTCCTGAGTAGCTGGGATTACAGGCGCGCACCACCATGCCCAGCTAATTTTTGTATTTTTAGTAGAGACGGGGTTTCACCTTGTTGACCAGGATGGTCTCCATCTCTTGACCTCGTGATCCACCCGCCTCGGCCTCCCAAAGTGCTGGGATTATAGGCGTGAGCTAACACGCCCAGCCCTTTTTTTTTTTTTTTTTTTTTTTTTAAGACAGGGTCTCCCTCTGTATCCCAGGCCAGAGTGTGGCAGCCTGTAACTCCTGGGCCCAAGCGATCCTCTTCTCTCTCAGCCTCCCAAAGCACTGGAATTACAGGTATGAGCCACCTCCCCTGGTCTATCTATAGGTGGTGGCTCTCTGGATGATTTTTATCGTCTTTATGTGTTTTTGCAGTTTCCATACTGCCTACGGTGAACATAGATGACTTTTTTTTTCCAAACAGTTTTGCTCTAATTCCCCAGGCTGGAGTGCAATGGCATGATCTCGGCTCACTGCAATCTGTGCCGCCTCCCGCATCCAAGAAATTCTCCTGCCTCAGCCTCCCAAGTAGCTGGGATTACAGGAGCCTGCCACCATAACCCCTACTTTTTTTGTATTTTTAGTACAGATGGGTTTTCGCCACATTGGCCAGGCTAGTTTCGAACTCCTGCCCTCAGTGATCCACCAGGCTCGGTCTCCCAAAGTGCTGGAATTACAGGCGTGAGCCACTGCGCCTGGCCCATACATTGTTTTTATTTTTATTTTTATTTTGAGACGGAGTTTCACTCTTGTTACCCAGGCTGGAGTGCAATGGCACACGTTGCTTTTATAATCAGAAGTTGTTCTTTGCGTTTTAAATAGTAAATGCTTTAACCTCCGGTAGCTCAGAGAGCCATGCTGGAGGAGGAAAGCCAATAAGTGAAGGAACAACCCAGAATAAACTCTGCAGGGGTGGGAGTGGGGAGGGAGCAAAGCAAGGATGGGGAGCAGAGAGGGACCCCAGAGGAGGCCCTCAGCTTGAAGGGCGGCAGGGCGAGGAGGCTGCAAGGAACAGACGCCAGAGCTAGGCCTTGGGGCCCTCAGGGATGGACAGCCTGCCCTCCATTGGAAATGAGATCAAGGAGGGAGTGAGGGCTCGGCGTTTGAAAGGCACAGAGGCGGGAGTGAGCAAGGCTGAGAAGGGATGGGGACAGGCCCTCAGGAGGCTGGCACCAAGTGGTGGGTCAGTGAGCAGGAGGCAGGCAGTCTGTGAGCCCTGCATCTGAGCCCTTCACCTCTCGACTCTTGTCGCTGCAGGTCCTGGCAGGAGCTCTGGTATCTGGGAAGCTGGATGGAGAGCCTGGACTGGAGCCCACCCTCTGCAACCTAGCTTTGTGACCTTGGCAAATCCATTCTATGCACCTCTGTTTCCTGTACATTGGGGACCTGATTTATCTGGCAACCTCCACCAGATTGGTATTTTTTCTGTAAAGCCAGTACCATTTTATTTTATTTTATTATTTTCTTTTTATTTATTTATTTTTTTTGGAGACAGTTTCGCTCTTGTTACCCAGGCTGGAGTGCAATGGCGCGATCTCGGCTCACTGCAACCTCCGCCTCCTGGGTTCAGGCAATTCTCCTCCCTCAGCCTCCTGAGTAGCTGGGACTACAGGCACGCGCCACCATGCCCAGCTAATTTTTTGTATTTTTAGTAGAGACAGGGTTTCACTATGTTGACCAGGATGGTCTCGATCTCTTGACCTTGTAATACACCTGCCTCGGCCTCCCAAAGTGCTGGGATTACAGGCGTGAGCCACCGTACCCAGCCTATTTTTATTTTTGGAGACAAAGTCTCATTCTGTTGCCAGGCTGGAGTGCAATAGAGTGATCTCAGCTCACTGCAACCTCCACCTTGCAGATACAAGGCATTCCCCTGCCTCAGCTTACTGAGTAGCTGGGACTACAGACATGCACCACCACATCTGGCTAATTTTTTTGCATTTTTAGTAGATACAGGGTTTCACGATGTTGGCCAGGCTGGTCTCAAACCTCTGTCCTCAGGTGCTCCACCCACCTTGGCCTCCCAAAGTGCTGGGATTACAGGCGTGAGCCACCGCACCTGGCCCATTTTACTTTATTAATTTATTTCTTTGAGATAGGGCCTCACTGTTGCCCAGGCGGGAATGCAGTGTCGAGATCATAGCTCACTGCAGCCTCCAATTCCTGGGCTCAGACTATCCTCCTGCCTCAGGCTCTCGAGTCGCTGGGACTATAAGCATGCACCACTGTGCCTGGCTCCAGTACTGTGTTTAAACAGTGCTCAGGCTGGGCGCAGTGGCTCATGCTTATAATCCCAGCACTTTGGGAGGCCGAGGTGGGTGGATCACGAGGTCAAGAGATTGAGACCATCCTGGTCAACGAGGTGAAACCACGTCTCTACTAAAAATACAAAAATTAGCTGGGCATAGTGGTGCGCGCCTGTAGTCCCAGCTACTCAGGAGGCTGAGGCAGGAGAATTGCTTGAACCCAGAAGGCGGAGGTTGCGGTGAGCCAAGATCTCGCCATTGCACTCCAGCCTGGGTAACGAGAGTGAAATTCCATCTCAAAAAAAAAAAAAATGCAACAATTGCTCAGAAAACTTGCTAACTTTGTTGGATGGGAATTAACAAGAGATTTAATGGGTTTTTTTGTCTGTTTGTTTTTTGAGATGGAGTTTTGCTCTTGTTGCCCAGGCTGGAGTGCAGTGGCTAAATCTTGGCTTACCGAAACCCCCGATTCCCAGGTTCAAGGCATTCTCCGACCTCAGCCTCCTGAGTAGTTGGGATTACAGGCATGCACCACCATGCCTGGCTAATTTTGCATTTTTAGTAGAGACGGGATTTCTCCACCTTGATCAGGCTGGTCTCGAACTCCCGACCTCAGATGATCCGCCTGCCTCGGCCTCCCGCAGTGAGCCACTGTGGCTGTCGAGATTTAATGTTTAAAATAACAAAGTCCCCCAGCTGCAGTGCCACATGGGAAGGAGGCCTGGGCGTGAATGTTCCTGGGAGCTAAGGGCACCTGTGACTGCCACCAGTTTCCCGTGGCCTCCCCCAGACTTGGGACCTCTCCCTCTGCACCAGGACACCTCAGGACCACCAGAGGGCACTCATCGAAACTTCACCCCTGGAAGTGAGCTGATCCTGGGACCAAAAACCACTGTGCCTGGAAGCCCTCCCCTGGCTCTTGGCGTTTGCTCTCCTCAATGTATAACAGCCCTGATTTACCCCCAGGGCCTGTTGCCATACGAGGGTGTAGAGTAATGTGTAACCAGACTGGAGAACCAGAGCAGTGCTCCCTCCTCTGCCCATCACCTCCCCTTGGGCCCTCCCTCTTCAGCAGCTTCCATTTTGGAGAAGGGAGAAAGAAAGCAGGGGCAGTCTTCTCCCAGGTGGGGCCGGCTCAGGGAAGGAGAATTTTCAGAAGTTGCTGGAGTTGCTGAATGTGTCAGGGCCCAGGATTCACAGAGCAGTGATGGAGGAGAAACGAGAGTAAGCAGACTAAGTACACAAGAGCATTAAACCAGAGAAACAAAGTCACATGCACACAGACACAGGGAAACATGCACTCAGAGATGCACAGACACACGCTGACTCCACACAGGGACCTGCTTTCCCACCCCAGAGGAAAGCAATCTGATCAAACAGACCTACTGTGCACCCAGCCCTCCATGCTTAGGGACAACACACCTACAAACACATGGGAAAGAGAGGGAGACTGCTTTGCCTGTGATGCCTTGCTGGCCTTTTCTAGTAAATAAGCATTTGAATGTGTTTTGTTCTAGGAGCTTTGGAGGCAGGCACAAAGGGAGCCCTTTCTCATTCAGCAAGGTCCCTCTGCAGCCTCCCCTTCCCCCCCCCCACCTGCCTTTCGCCCAGGGGCTGAAGTGGCTTTCTTTCCCAGGTCGAGTGAGGATCTCTCCTGTTTCAGAGAACGCTGAGGACCACTATACCATTTCTTTTTTTTTTTTTTTTTTTTGAGACGGAGTTTCGCTCTTGTTACCCAGGCCGGACTGCAATGGCGCGATCTCGGCTCACCGCAACCTCCGCCTCCTGGGTTCAGGCATTTCTTCTGCCTCAGCCTCCCGAGTAGCTGGGACTACAGGCACGCGCCACCATGCCCAGCTAATTTTTTGTATTTTTAGTAGAGACGGGGTTTCACCATGTTGACCAGGATGGTCTCGATCTCTTGACCTCGTGATCCACCCGCCTCGGCCTCCCAGAGTGCTGGGATGACAGATGTGAGCCAGTGTGCCTGGCTTTTTTTTTTTTTTTTAGAGATGGAGTCTCACTCGGACCCCCAAGCTGGAGTGCAATGGCACGATCTTGGCTCACTGCAACCTCTGCCAGCTGGGTTCTAGTGGTTCTGTCTCAGCCTCCTGAGTAGCTGGAATTACAGGCACCCGCCACCACATCCAGCTGATTTTTGTATTTTTAGTAGCGATGGAGTTTCACCATGTTGGCCAGGATGATCTCGAACACCTGACCTCATGATCTGCTGGACTTGGCCTCCCTGAGCCACCGCGCCCGGTCAGGTCGGTCATTTTTAGAGAGTTGGTTCCCTGAAGCTCCCAGTCATTCACAGGCCTTTGCCCTGTCCCCTGTCCACACTGAGGCCGGGAGGGCCACAGGGATGAACCCGTCCAGTGTGGTCACAGCTCTTCCCAGGAGGGAACCCTTGTCTTCCAAAAGTTTTCTTTCCCCTCCTCTGGCCATTCCAGGCTGAAGGAATGAAAACTCCCTCTCTCTAGGCTGGAAAACAGGTAAGTGACATGTAATTTGTGAGCCCAAAGTGCATAAGTCTTATGTGCACAAAGGAGCCGGGTAAATATTTAAAGATTAGAGCCAGCTGGGGAGAAACACAAAAGACTGGAGCAATGGGGGTTGCTCTGAATTCACTGTCCCTGAGCGGGGCCAGGTCAGCATTGATGCACTCACTGGAGTTCTGGCCTTTGTCTTCTGAAGGGCCCTTGGCTGCTGGGATATTGGGAGTTCCCACACAGCTAAAGAGAGTTAAACAATCGCAGCCCCTCCAACCGCATCTGGAGACAATTCGCTGAGTCATTTCAAAGCTTTTGCTGTGTCCCAATAGTTAATTACAAGGAGCAATCACTTCATTCCACTTTGAAATGCATCTGCAGAAGGGGTCAGCAGATTTCTCCCTCCAGTCACCTGCATCCACAGTAGCCTGCACAGCACTCACCAGTTAGCACTGGTTCAAGCTCCTGGAAGTGCAGAAAGGAAGGGGCTCCCACCTGGAGCCACAGCGTACCCACCGCTATCCTCTGGGATGGGCTGCAGGTAGGGCTCTTGTCCTGGAGCCCAAAAACCTCTCCCCACTTGGTTCCAGACCTGACATAATGTTCTTTCTTTTGTCAAAGTCAACAAAACCAAATGAGGGAAGGGGTGGCACAGACACTTGTCACTTTCTGTATTAAATTCCCCAGCATGAGACAGGAGGGGCCCTGAGCAGCCTTGGAGGCCTCAAGCACCCTCAGGAGTTATAGAAGGAAGTTTTTTCTCCTTGAATGAGCAGGGGGGGCCTGGGTCTCCCCACTTCTCCTCCTGGACCTGTGCTCCTTTCCAGGCTGCCTTGGGGACCCTAGATGCTAAAGATGGAAAGGGAGTTGGTGGCCTACATCCCGGCTTGCGTAAGCCCCACTTCTAAGTTGGTCCATGCCCTTCCTGGCAGCTGGAGTGCAGTTTGTCCTGCTTGCCCTCAGAGGACAGGGTGAACCCACTACCACTCTGAAAATACATCCTCGTTGCTGTGAGCCTCTTTGGAGCCAGGCCTGCCTGAGGCTGTGATAGGATGTCCAGACTCAGGGCTTGTAATCATAGTAGCAGGCTGGGATGGAGGGTGGACCCCAAGTCCTTAGCCTGGGTTTCCGGGAAGGATCCCTGTAGAAGCTAATCTGCTGTCTTTCCCGAAATGACCTTGCAGAGGTAAAGCACAACGACTTAGTAGAGGAAGTGGCTGCCCAGAGAGAGGAGCAAGAACTGGGAATAAGGTGGGGATGATGGGGAGAAACCCAGCTCAGAGCTGGGAAAGGGGGCGATGGAAATTGCACCAAGACCTCTCCCCTCCTTGATCTTGCACGACCCTCGGCCGGTGTAAGGCGAGTAGCAGGCCAAGGAGGCTGTAATGGAGGAGCCACGGGGTGGGGCGCCAGAAAGGAGGAGGATCATTCAAGGTAGGAGACTTCTGCCCGAAAACGGGCCACAGGACAGGGGGCGTCGCGGGCAGTGCCGGGATTGGAGTGGGGGGCCGCGGAGGCGGAGGTCCATTCCGTGGACCAGGGCGGAGCGACGCCTGAGAATTCCGCCCAGGCCCTAAGGCGAACCTCGCCTCCCGCAGCCAAAGCAGAACATTGCGAATTAGCACATTTTGCGGTCAATTTTCCACTGCTTAAGAAACACTAAGCCATCCACGTGAGCGGCCCCACCCAGCGCGACTGAGACCCCAGGGCACAGGTTTGGGAGGGGTGGTGGCCCTGGGAAGGGCCGGTGTCGGGGTTCGGGCGGGAGCAGCCCGAGGGCCCCTTTATGACGGCTGGGACTCAGAGGAGAGGGCGGGTCCGGCACCCAGCTGCGGGCCGCAAGAGCTGCGCGGAGGGCCATTGGTTTGCTAATGCACCCGAGTTGAAAGGCGCGGGCGGCGGTTTATAGGGAGGGATTGTAATTAGAGGACAAATTGCCCCGCTGCCCGAGCAGCTCGAGAACGCACGGAGGGGGAGGCCCGCTGGGGCGCGGCGCGCGCCAGACCTCGGTGCAGATGTGCAGCAGCTGGAAGCTCGCGCCCGGCAGGGCGCCCGGAGTTTGGCCCCGAGGGGGCGGGCGCGGGCGCCGGAGCCGCTTTGTGGGGCCCGCACAATGCCCTTAACACTCGGCTGCCCCTTTTGTGCCCGGCCGTGCCGCCCGCCCACTCCGCGGCGCCTTTGTACCGCGCCGCCACCGCCCCAAACTCGAAGCCAGTCGCACCGAGGACGCCCGGGCCCGGTTGGCCCTGGCGCTTCAAAGCTGCCCGGCGCGTGCCAGCGCCTGCCGCCTGGACTCAGCCCCTGCCGCCCTCCCAAGCCCGGGTCGGCCCGGATCTGGCCCGCAGGCCCTGCGGCCGGACTGGAGAGCGCCCCAGAGCTGCTGTTGCCGCTGCCTTGGCCTGAAAGGGGGAGGGCGGGGCGCGATTCGCCACGCTGCTTGACGCCTGGGAACGCCATCTTGGGAAGGGTAGGCGGGGGCGGGCTGGGGGAGATGCCTCGGCTTGATAGAGCTGGGGGGCCCACCCCACCCTGAGTCCCTACACAGAAGCCAGTTTGTTCAATCCTCTGCCATAGGGCTCAGCTGCAGAACTTTTGCGACTTCCCTGTCACCCTCAGAAGCAATGGGGGCCTCACTGTTCATAACACCATTTTATAAGCTCCAAAACTAAGGCCATCATGGCCCACAGGAGGTGTCTAGGTTTGAACCCAGGGACTGACTTCCTGGAGGTCAGCCTTCCTGTCCATCACAGCGACCAGAGTTCAGCCTCCTGGGGACCAACAAGGGGGATGGCCCCAGAGCCTTGCTGTAGGGCCTAGCCTGTCCTGGGGCGAGTGCTCCTGGGGCCTCCTCCACTGGGCCCGCATGGCCTGAATAATGGATGGGATGTGGGCCCTGGACTTCTCAAAGTGTGGCCTGAAGCTCTCTCCAGAATGTCAGTGGTCTCCTGCCACCACCACCTGTTCGTGCGGCTGAGAGGAGGCTCATGGGAGTTGACTCTCAGTGCTTCTCCAGGGGGACAGGGTCCGACAGCGGAGCCGCCCAGCCTGGAGGCAGCCGGGTTCACCCCACCTGCCTCCTGTGGGAAATGTGGGTTGGATCCTAGCAGTGTCAGAGAACTTGGGACCCAGGCTGCACCCCCACCGGAACCCCTCCCAGTCCCGAGGACCCAACAAGGATGAGGCCGGCTGTGGCCCCGCGGGCGGGCTGTATGCTTTAATGGGACACATGTTGCTGTGTGGCCGCTGCGGGCTCGGCTTGCGCCCGGCTTTGAGCAGCCACAGGCAGAAAATTGCTGCATTGTCCTGACATTAGGGCAACTAATGCGGCGTTGTGGGTACAGCCAGAGCATGAAGTGCACAGAGAGGCGTTGCCTTGGCATCATCAATCCGGAGGAAGCCCAGAGCCCTGTCCTAGTCAGTGGGGCAGCCTGTGGCCAGCGAGGCCCGTGGACCTCCCCAGTGGGTGACCCCCAGAATGCTTGCACTCCAGGGTATCAGGGACTTGGCAAGTGGGACTGGAGAACTTACTAGGATTGGGACAGGATGGGCATGGAGGGGGTGGGCATGGCAGGGGTCCTCAGGCTCTGGAAGTGGTGGAGGCCAGAGAGATAAGGGAAAGACCGGGGAAGGGGGAGTCCCCCGGGAGGCAGGAGGGGTCCTGAAGTGAGAGGAAGCCTGGGTTATTCGAGGGGGCTGAAGGAGGTAGGGAGCTTCCCAGTGCCTCACCCCTCGATCCCCTCCTCCTCAGGGTTTCCAGAGTCCAGAGGGTCTCATTGACATGTAAATGAGGGTCCCCTATAAAGACGGCGCTGCCTCCCACTGGTGCGAGGACGGCAACATGGGGACAGAGCCTGCCACCCGGGGCAGCCTCCCTAGCAGCTTCCGAAAGGTCTGAGGTCTTGAGGGGTGAGGGACAGGTGCAGAGGGCAGGGCAGCCTCCCCAGCAGCTTCCGAAAGGTCTGAGGTCTTGCGGGGTGAGGGACAGGTGCAGAGGGCAGGGGCAGAGGGCAGGAGGGTGGCAGTCCCACACTCTAAAGGCCGTTCATCTGTAGATCTCCAAGCCACTGATGGAGAAGAAGCGCCGGGCACGCATCAACGTGTCGCTGGAGCAGCTCAAGTCGCTGCTGGAGAAACACTACTCGCACCAGGTGAGACTCAGGCAGGGCGGGGGGGTGGGTGACAAGATCCCAACCTCTCTGTCTTCACCTCGGGCGGCCAGCCTAAGTGCCGTTTCCATGGTCGGGTAGATCCAGAAGCGCAAGTTGGAGAAGGCCGACATCCTGGAGCTGAGCGTGAAGTACATGAAAAGTCTTCAGAATTCCTTGCAAGGTACAGACCTGGGCTGGAGGGAGGAGGGGGAGGCGTGTGGGATCAGAGCCAGGGATGCACAAGGCCAAATAAAGAGGGATGCCTCAAGGATAGCTTGAGCCTGGGCTTTTGAGACCAGCCTGGGCAACATAGCAAGACAGAGAGATACCCCCGTCTCAAAAATAAATAAATAATAAAGGGTCGAGTGAAAAGGACAGCTTGGAGGCAGGTGGGCAGCTGGTGAGGGGGGCCCCAGCTCGACGGGGGAAGAGGGAGGAGCAGTAAAATTCCGGCTGGCTTTTCGATTCGAATCTGGGTGGTAGGAGGTCTGGACCCCGGGGGAGACATTCGGGTCGTCTCACCTCTCTGCCCTCCTCTTCCCCTTCTCAACACGCTTCTTCCCTCCTTCCCCCTCTCCTTCCCCCTCTCCTCCCTCCTCTCTCCCCCTCCTCCCCCCTCATCCCCTCCCCCCATCCCCTCCCTCTCTCCCCTCCCCTCCCTGTTTCTCCTGTCCGCTCCTCCCCATAGGGCTCTGGCCGGTGCCCAGCGGAGCCGAGCACCCGTCGGGCTTCCGCAGCTGCCTGCCCGGCGTGAGCCAGTTCCTTCGGCTCGGAGATGAGGGCGGCGGCGGCCTGCGCTGCCCCCTGGTGCCCGAGCGCGCCATCGGCAGCACCATGGACAGCGCCGGACCTGGCCGGGAGGCGCCCGGGCTGTGCGGCCCCTGCACCCCCGCGGTCTGGGCTCCTGCTCCGGCCGCCGGCGGCCCGCGGTCCCCACCACCCCTCCTCCTCCCCCCCGGAAGTCTCCCCGGCTCATCCTCCAGCGTCCTCCCGCCGCAGCCAGCGTCGAGTCGCTGCGCCGAGAGCCCCGGGCTGGGCCTGCGCGTGTGGCGGCCCTGGTGAAGCCCCAGGATGGCGGGGACTGAAGGCGCTCCCTGTGTGGTCTGGGGACACAGGGACAATTTTGAACACGCCCACAGTGACTGCCAGGAGCCCCCAGCCGTCCGTTCTGGTCCTGGGGCGGGGGTGACTTGGAGAGGGCCGCTCACCCGCCAGCGCAGAGAAGTACCCCGAGCCCTGCAGGACTGGGTCTGCGCGTCTGGACCTAATCCACCCCACTCCAGCTCCACCTGCACACGCCGGACTGCTCACTCTCCACCCATCCTCCGGAGTGGCTGGGAGGGGGTGTCCTGGGCTGCGCCTCTTTCCCAGGGGCCCCTGGCGGGTAGCCCTCCCGCCCAGCCCCCGCTCCGTTGCCGCGCCGCGGTGGGAAGGTCGCAGTTGGCAGCAGCGCAGAGGGGACCCCTCGCAGCGAGGAGAATCGCCGCCCCGCCCCGGCCCATTCAGCGGACCGCGGGCGCCCGGTTCCCACCGGCACAAAGCGCGCCCGGCCCCGCCCCGCCGGCGAGGGGCCCCCAGCCTCCCCCGACCCGGGACCCTCTCGGCTTCCAACGACCTCCTCCACCAGCGGCGCTGCCCAGCGGGCTGGCGCCTTCTCCAAAGCCCGCATTTCTCAGAAGCCCCCCGCCCCCCACAAGATGCACCGGACGCCCCGCCCCACGCGATTCCTCGGTTGGTGGCGCCAGCTTGAGGGCTGTAAAATGAACCCGGTGCCTCTCGTGCGAGAGGGGCACGCCTTCCGCCCGACAAAGACTCTGGCCCACATTCCGGGCCCAGACCCCGTAGACCCCGCAGCTCCAGATCCCTAGGGCTGCCGGAGAATCCAAACCCAGTACAGCCCTCAGAGCGCGCGGCGCTACTTGATTGATCGATAAATGAGGTTATTGCTGCGTTCGGACTTAGGTTGTGAAGTCAGATTTTCTTCCCCTGGGCTTCTGGCCTAGGAGTCCGGGCCACTGAGGGGCAGCTTGGGTTGTGGGGTCACAGATCCCGGCACGTCCTCCCGACAGCTTGTAATTCATAATAAAACCAGCGCGAATCTGTGAAGTGGGTATCAAGAGAACACCAGGAGTCTAATGTCTCCCACCCCTGCGATGCCTATTTAGGTGCATCTTTTTGGACCACAAATAACTTTCTACAGAAGCTCTTCTCTTTTTGGGCGGCCCTGGCCTGCAGGTGCGCTAAACTCACCCAGGGAGAAGGACCCACGGTGCTTCAGAAGACCGGCTCCACCATCGCGCCTAGCGGGCTCGCTGGAGCTGGGGCGAGGGTAGGGGTCCTGGCTGTCACCGTACAGGGTCTGCGCTTCCCGCGGTGTGAGTGGGACGGGGAGCGGTCAGGACAAATCCCTCTCCCGTCCACCGGGTGGCGGTGTTGCACTGCAGACCCAAAGGTCCTTCCTTCAAATTCCCGAGGGGCCACGAGAGGAACAGGGGCTCGGCAGGTCCCAGGAGGCTTAGGCGCAGCTCCTATCGCCCTGCTCTGTTCGCTCTCTTCAATCAAGCTCACGGTGACTAGCAGCCCCAGGTGCCATTCCTGGGGCAAGGGCTGTCACCTGGGCTAATAGGGCCTTTCTGCCTCATCCTGTGGCTCCTCCGGGACCATCTCACTCCTCACTCTCTAGAGGGACTGGAACATTTGCCTGAAGACAGAGCAAGTCCAACCACCCAGAATGGCATATTACCAGAGGAACTCAGGTTCCAGAGGAATATATTAAGGGGCTGCTGGCCAGCCCTGCTGTGAAGTTAGAAGTTTTTCCATGAAAGCAGCCTTGGAATGCCAGGTGCAAATCGTCAGGAAGTTTTTATTGGGTCCTGTACAGAAGAGAAATACTCAATTGTCAAAAAAACTACAAAGGAATCCCTGGCTCTGTGTATGCTATGAAGACAGCTCCCTCCCATTAGCCAGGGTCAGGTTCCTTAGAAACGCAGCAAACAGGCCTGGAGGCTGGACAAAGTGTGGTAGAGAGCTCCAGGCCCAGGGTCCTCCACTTGAGGTTCTTCCCTTTATTTTTGTAAAAACTGCAGGACTGGAGCGATTTGGAGAACTCTGTCCCCCTGCAAGTATTGCCGTTGGATATGAAACACAGAGCAAAAACCTAGTGACAAATGAGTGAAAACCTAAGGTGACAAGTGGACAGATGACCCCCAGATGGAGATGATGGCTAGCTGGTGACCTCTGCCCCTGCATAACGTTAGTCCTTGAAGGCACAGCAGCATTGGCCACAGATGGCCCCTCCTGTGGCCAGGGCTGGATTGCAGTTCCCGGCCTTGCTCACCTGTGGCCAGCTCATACCCCGTTACCCCACAGCCAGGGACTAGAGAGCCCTCTGAAGCAGAGACAGACTTAGGCAGCCCCCCCACCCCAGCAGCTGCTTCTGGGAGTGGGACCCTATCTGAAGGGTGACAAGATGAGCTTGGCCACCTGAGGACCAGAGGGAATTGGGCACAGGCAGGCTCTATGCTAACCTTGGAAACTTGGGCCTCAGGTTTTCACACTGAAGGGTCTGAAGGAGACAGCCTTTGTATCTGCCCTATTTCACCATTTCAAAGTCGTTAACTGTTCCTGGCTCTCCTTAGCCTGTGAAGATGCAGGGCCCATGGCAATGCCCAGGACTGTAAGGGGTCTGCCGAGGAGGAAGGCAAAGAAATGCATTGCTCCCAGGGTATCAGACACCTGCCCAGGGCCAGGTCTTGAGCTGAGAACCTGGAAGCCTCTGCCAGGATCCCTTCCTGGCCAGGCCTGCACAGGTGGGGAGTGAGGCTGTGGATGACATGGGGACATGGAAGCCCAGGCCCTGCTGCTCTCCGCCTGTACCTGCTAGTGTCATGGTGGGAGCCACAGGGGTGGGAGTAGCAGTGCTGATGTGATGGGGACAGGCAACCATGGCAGAGTAATGAGGGTAGGGACACTAATGGTGGTCAAGGTGGCTGAGGTGCCAATGTCGGCGATGCAGTGTGTTGTGCTTAGCTGGGGTGGAGTGTGGGTTCCCAAGGGGGCAGGGGGTCATAGAGAGGCCTCAAGCCTGGGGAGGGGCCACACCAGGCCACATGCTGAAAATGAACCTCTGCAAAGGCCACAGAGGGCCCTAGACTACCTCTCACACCTGGGTCACTCAGTGGCCAAGGTCCATGACCAAGAGACTTCAAACAGCCCTGAGAGTTAATGTCACCTGCTCAGATTGTCACAGATGGGGAAACTGAGGCAGGACAAGACCTGATCAGAGCCTGTTGGGGTTCTGAAGACCCCTGTGCTTAGAGACCTTTTGTACCCCCCACCCACCCATTCCCTGGGTGTGGCAGTTACGTGCAGTGTGGTGGAAAGCCTGGGCCAGCCCATGGCTCCAGCTCAGCCCCTCCAAGGCAGGGTTTTGTTCGGTCCCCAGGTGGCCGTGTCTCAGGGTTCCCTACTTCCCCAGTCCTGTTACCCAGGGCTGGTGATGGTGCAACTGGACGTGCACGTCACTCACTACCCAAGCCCAAGCTTGGAACGTCACTCAGCTGTCCAGTGGCGGCCTCACTCAGCTCCGGAGATACCATGCCCAGCGCAGTAGTCCAGGGCAGCTGCCACGCTCGGGACAAGGCCAGCTGGGAGGAGCCGGGAGACAAACGCAGAGGCCCATGCCCTCTCACCCCTGCAAGGGGTGGCACGTGTATGCGCGTGGGGCGGAGGCAGCATCTTTGGTGGTGTGACCCCCACCAGCAGCCTGGCCTGCCTGACGTCCGTGGGGAGGCGCTGGCTGTCCTAGGACGCCGAACCCAGGGAGTCCGAGTGGAGTGTGGCGTAGCCCGAGGACTCAGAGGGCGAGCTCAGGAAGCTGCTGGTGCTGCCGCCACCACCTGCCGCGCGCAGCCCCCCGGGTTCGCCCCACGACGCGCTCAGGCCCGGGCGTAGGGGGCCGCCGTGCACGTGCGCAGCGGGGCGCGGCCCGGGGCTCTGCTGGGCGCTGCCTGGGGGCGTCGGGGCCTCTCCGGGGTCGGTGCCGTCGGGCGCGTCGGGGAAGGGTCCGGGCGGGCGGCGCAGGGCCTGTGGCTCGCACTCGAAGGCGGTCAGGGCGAAGGCGTCTGGCAACAGCGAGGCCGAGGCGGAGCGGGGGCCGGGCCCGGGGCGGCGGCGCGGGCTGCGGGGGCTGCCAGGTGGCGAGTCGCGGGCCCGCCGCGGGCCGCCATCCAGAACCAGGGGCCGCAGCGACAGCAGGCTCTCGGCTGATCGGCGGCGGGGGCGGGATGGGGGCGCGTCCTCCGTGAAGGCCAGGAGGCTGGCGCGGCGCCGCTCGGGCCCAGCAGGCAGCACCAGGTGCGCCAGGGCAGCCAGGTCCTCACCGGAGCCCCAGCGCGGCAGGAAGGCGGGCAGCGGGACGGCGGCCCACACGTCCGCGTCGTCGTGGGAGTAGCGCCGCGTGGGTGGGACCTGTCAGGAGGCGGCGGCTTTTACCCCCAGCTGCCCTCCTGGAAAATGGGGACAAACTCTTCCCCACCCCGGGGAAGGGCCTTCCGTGGGTCAGGGACCAGGCCGCGGGCCAGGGCAGCCTGGCTGGGAGCTGTGAGGCTTGGCGGCCCAGACGCTGTACTGTGCAGGTAGCTGGGGTCGGTTGGGGAGGGGGCTCCTTGAGGACACTGGGCCCGCAGGAGATAACGCAGGAGACAGGGATCATGGGGGTGGCAGTTGGGGCCCACCCACACAGGTTGTGTGGCCTTTGGCCAGCCCAGCCTTGGATGGGCTGCAGGCCACCCCTGCAGCTGCAGAGGGTGAGATGAGCTCCTAGTGGACAGGCTCGGGCAGGTCAGGACACCCCCACCTGCAGGCGTGGCCTCTCCCCCTGCCCTGTGCTCACCTGCAGGTATTGCATCTTGTCCTCCTGCAAGGGCCGAAGCGGATAGAGCTGGGGCAGGCCCCCCTCCAGGGCAGAGATCTCATACTTGGCCATCCTGTCTAGGGCCACAAAGTCACCTCCATAGCTGTAGTCCAGGGAGCGCTCGAACACCAGGTCTGGGGAGATGCCACCTTCCAGGCTGGTCTCTGTAAGGTTAGGGGGCCGAGGCTTAGGGCCATGGAAACTTGGGGGCATCTGGGAGGGAATCTCAAGGATCCCCCCTCAACCCAACAGACATATAAGGTAGAGGGCTAGTTAGCTAAAAAGGGGAGAGGTTCTGGGTTCAAATCCCAACTATGCCACTCTTTAACTGTGACACTGGGCAGGGAGGTGACACACTGAGCCAATTTCCTTATCTAGGACATGGGGTGGGACCTGAGGTGACCTTGGGAGCCCTGAGGACTAAATACTACACGCAAGGGGCTGGCAGTGCCTGGACAGAGCAAGGCTGGGCCGAGGGTAATGGTATTGCTGGAAACGGTATTCAGACAGGTCCTGGTCTGCAGGAGCCACCAGGGCAGCTCACTGGGGATCCCTGAGGTTGGGGGGTGAGCCCAGGAGCTCAGCTGGAGCACGTGCAGATTCATCTACCGGCTCTGTTAACCAGAACATCCCATTACTTGGAACCCGAGGCAGCCAAGCCAGATAGGAGAGTGGTCTGTGGGAACCTGGCTTGGGTTCCTTGGACATTCGAGTACATTTGGGGGTGACACAGGGAGGGTCTGTGGCTGAGAAGTCACTGCCTTAGTGGGGGTTGCCTGACAGCTGTTTTCCTGCCAACTCCAATGACCTCATCCAGACGCCACCTCCCCAGGGCCACTCAGGCCATCCTCACCGTCATCGGAGTCCTCGTCGTTGGCCATGAGGGCCATGCACTTCTCCCGGACAGCCTTGAGGTTGGCCCGGTAGCGGTCGCAGGCCCAGAGGAACACAGGCAGCAGCAAGGCCTGGGCCACGGAGCACCACAGCACACAGAGTGCCATCCAGGGCGCTGAGGTGTTGGCCCGCAGGCTGCTGAAGCTCACCACCTGTGGGCACAGGGCTTGGCCTGGCACCTGCAGGACCCCCACCATCACACAAGCTCCCCCCGAGCCGCAGTCTTCCCATGTGTACCACGGCGGGTCTGACAACCCATCTGCCAAGGAGAAGGGGCCCCTGGGAAGGAAAGAGCTTGAGCGTGGCAGTGGGAGGCCCCGCCCTCTGGGAGCTACCTGGCTGCTGGGCAGCACTGGGTGGCCCTGCTCTCCTGTCTCCCTCCTGGCTGCCCAGGGCATGAATTACCACCTTCTTATCCTTTTTTTTTTTTTTTTTTGAGACAGAGTCTCACGCTGTTGCCCAGGCTGGAATGTAGTGGGTAAATCATGGCTCACTACAGCCTTGATCTCCTGGGCTCAAGCGATCCTCCTGCCTCGGCCTCCCAAAGTGCTGGGATTACAGGCATGAACTACTGTGCCCAGCTGCCACCCTGTTTTTGAGATGAGGAAACTGAGGCTTATAGAACCAGGTCTCAAGCCTGTTCAAGATTCTGCCTCTCCCTTCCTGGACAGTGGCCTCTTCAGCCCTACCCCTGCCTTTGGGTCCCCACCCAGGAATCCCACATTCCTCCTCTACCATAAGAGCTCTCATTGCCGTGTCCCAAAGAGCAACACTTAGTGATTCCCACGAGTGACAGTGTGGATAATGTGGGCATGTCGCTTCTGTCATTTGTGGGCCATGTGACACTCAGAAAGCTGCTCAACCTCTTTGGGGCTCAATTTCTTCATCTGTAAAATGGGCTATGAACACCCCATGTTCTAGAGGGTGAAGATTCTGGACACTTTATAACCGAAGCATGGAGTGGCCCCACAAGCTGCACCCCATCCCCTGCCCGGAATAGAAGTGGGGGTGGCCCCGACTCCCTCCTAGCCCCCCCCGCCCCCACTCTGTTCTCTGCTGTTTCATGAATCCCCTTCCCTCCCTCTGTACAGGGACCAGGCCACCAGGCCCCACTCTACACGAGGACCCTTAGCTGGGGGGAAATGAACCTGCTGGGGTGGGGCAGTGGGGGCTGCCTCCTGAGCAAGGCCTCGACTCTGAAGCTGCCACCACCACCCCCAGTCACCGTTCTGGAGCCCATGTCCTGCAATGGCTCAGGGGAGGCAGTCCTGCCTGCCGCTTGGACGAAAACTGTCAGGCTGGTCTTCACCCCAGTCCCAGTCCTCTGCCTGCCTCACTGCAGACCTTTGGGGACTGGGGTGGAGTCTCGCAGCAGGGAGGGGTTGGCTACTGAGTCCAAACTTCATTCTTGGGCCAAGCTGGTCCCAGCTTCACCAAGAGGACCCCCGGCAGCCCCTCTGGACAGCAGACCAATGTTGGCAAGGCCTTCCTCACACTAGCCCTCATCTTGGCCTTCCCCAGCTGTTAGTATCGAGTGTAACTCCCCAACAGACAGTTGAAGCCCCCCTGTCCTTGTCCTGTCTCCCAGTCCAGCGCCCCTACCTAAGTGTAGCATCAAAGCTCCCTCTGTTCCTCCTGGGACCTGGACCCACCAGAAAACCCATGGGCATACTATCCCACCTCTGCATCAAACAGGCCTTGAGGCCAGACATGGTGGCTTGTGCCTATAATCCCAGCACTTTGGGAGGCTGAGGCAGGCGGATCACCTGAGGTCAGGAGTTTGAGACCAGCCTGGCCAACATGGTGAAACCCCATCTCTACTAAATATACAAAAAAAAAATTAGCTGGGCGTGGTGGTGGATGCCTGTAATCCCAGCTACTTAGGAGGCTGAGGCAGGAGACTCACTTGAACCCGGGAGTTGCAGGGAGCCAAGATTGCGCCACTGCACTCCAGCCTGGGCAATAAGAGCAAAACTCTGTCTCAAAACAAACAAACAAAACCAAAAAATGGGCCTTGGTTGAGGGGCGCAACCTCTTCTGCACTGTGGAGAAAGGCCCTGAGCTCTGAGCTCTGCAGCCACTGGATGTGGGCTTGAGTCCCAGTAGGCTGTCCTGACTCCAGGCAGGTCTCTGTACCTCTCTGAACCTCAGTTTTCAAATCTGGAAAATGGGTACGATGATCAAGCCCATTTCAAAGGATCCGGTCTGAGGACTCAACCACATGATGCCTGGGATATAAGCAGCCCCAGCGCTGTCCAGAGAGGCTCCCCGACCCAACGCTATCACCCACCAGCACAGGGAAGCCCATGAGGCAGTCGTAGATGAAGACTATGGTGGTCACGAGGCCCGTGATCTGCAGAGAGGTTCTGGCAGGCTCCGAGCCGTCAATGGAGGAGCGCCGCTTGCCCTGCGCGTCCTCCACTACGATGGTGGGCACGGTGAAAGCGCGGCGGTCAGCCCGGCGCCCCACCTGCACGGCCAGGGTCTGGAAGAGGGCGATGGCTGTGCAGACCACGCCCATGGCCACACTGCCACCCACCAGCAGCAGGAAGCAGACGCCGAAGCCCAGGCCGATCTCAGCCACGATGAAGCGGCAACCATGGGTGTAGAAGCGTTCACTGGTGTCATGCCAGCCAACAGCGGGCAGGGCTGACAGGATGAAGGACACCATCCAGATGCCCATGACTGTGTGTACCGCCTGCTTCTTGGCATTGCTCAGCCTGGCACAGGGCAGGGTGGAACAGAGGGAACTGGTGTCACCCACAGGGGCTCCCCAGGCCTCTGTGGACCTGTAGAGGATCCTGATCACCCAGGCACCCCATGCCCCCCAGCATGTCATAGTCGTGGCACAGACAGTGTGGTGGGGCCTTGTCCCTTGCATAGGAGCTACTGTGAACACTGTCACATGTCACTCTCCCATGCATTCTGTATTGGCTGCTTGTGTCTAATGCAAAGCTACATGTGTGTGCCCCCAGCAGCCGACAGCTGCCCCTCCTGAGCATCCCTGCCCTCCCGGCATGCTGCAGGTGTGGCCACTCCTGTGCACATGTGGGCACACCAGATATGTCCTTGTTTTCATGCCTTCATGGAACCTCAAGAACCCCAGAGCTTCACGTGCTCACCGGTAGTTGACAGGCCAGCAGACCATCCACATGCGGTGGTAGGAGAGGGAGGTGACGGAGAAGCAGGTGGCCAGGGTGAGGGTGTAGAAGGTGGACACGAAAACCTTGCAGAGCCCCTCATTCCACTCAAAGTCAGGGTGCTGCCGCCGCAGCTGCACCACAGAGTAGGTGGCGATGGGCACGGCCACGTTGAGCATGTGGGTGGCCGAGAGTGTGCACAGCAGGAACTCCAGGGGCTTCCACTTCTTCTGCTTGGCACCAATGCTGAGGATGCCCCAGGCGTTGGCCAGCAGGGAGAGGCCCCCACATGCCAGCCAGCCCACTGCACTGCCAGGCAGCTGCCGCTCATCACTCATGGTGCAGACCGGAGCTGGCAGGCGGCTGAGGCATCCTCCTTGGCGCCAGGCTTCGGGGAGTAGCCGCCCTCACTCCTGGTGGCTCAGGGATGCTGGGGACCAGGAACATCTGTGGGGGTGGCAATGGGCACTCAGTGACTCCCGCTCTGGCGACAACATTGAAGCACTTGGGTACTTGGGATGGGAGATGCTAAGTGCTACACTTTGAATGTCCCCTGAAAAACTCAAGTTCATATTTAATTAAAACTCGTGTTGAAACTTAACTGCCATTCGAATAGTATTAAGAGATAGGACAATTTTTTTTTGAGACGGGGTCTCACTCTGTCACCTAGGCTGGAGTGCAGTGGTGCGATCTCAGCTAACTGCAACCTCCACCTCCGTTCAAGTAATTCACCTGCCTCAGCCTCCCCAGTAGCTGGGATTATAGGTGTATGCTACTACACCCAGCTAATTTTTGTATTATTTTTTAGTGGAGATGGGGTTTCACTATCTTGGCTAGGCTGGTCTTGAACTTCTGACCTCATGATCTACCCGCCTTGGCCTCCCAAAGTGCTGGGATTAAAGGCGTGAGCCACCAAGCCCGGCCAGAGGTAGGACTATGTTTTTAGAAATGGGGTCTTGCTCTGTTACCCAGGCTGGAGTGCAGTGGTGAGATCATAGTTGACTGTGGCCTGGAACTCCTGGGCTCAAGCAGTCCTCCCCAGTTAGCCTCCCAAGTAGCTGGAACTACAGGCGTGCACCACCATGCCTGGTTAACTTTTAAATTTTTTGTAGAGATGGGTTCTCACTGTGTTGCCCAGGTTGGTCGCAAACTCCAGGCCTCAAGCAATCCTCCCACCTCGGCCTCCCAAAGTGTTGGGATTACAGGCATGAGCCAGAGTGCCTGGCCACAAAACACTGAAAAGACGATTAGGCCATGGGTGGGTTTAACGTCTCTACCAAAGGGCTTCTGGGAGTGGGTTCCTCTTGGAGCTTTCTCCCTTCTGCCATGTGAGCAAAAGCCTCTTCCCCTCCAGAGGACACAGTGTCCAAGGCAGCATCTCTGAAGCACAGAGCAGGCCCTCACCAGACACAAACCTGCCAGCACCTTGATTTTGGATGGATTTCTCAGCCTCCAGGATTGTGAAAAGTAAGTTTTTTTTTTGTTTTTTTTTGAGACAGAGTCTTTCTCTGTCTTCCTGGCTGGAGTGCAGTGGTGCCAACCCAGCTCCTGCAACCTCCCCCTCCCAGGTTCAAGCCATTCTTGTGCCTCAGTCTCCTGAGTGGCCGGGACCACAGGCACGTACCACCACGCCTGGCTAATTTTTTTGTATTTTTAATAGAGACAGAGTTTAATCATATTGGCCAGGCTGGTCTTGCACTCCTGACCTCAAGTGACCTACAAACCTCAGCCTCCCCTAGTGCTGAGATTACAGGCATGAACCACTGCGCCTGGCCTTATTTTTTTTATATTTTAGAGACAGAGTCTCACTATGTTGCCCAGGCTGGTCTCAAACTCCTGAGCTCAAGTGACCCTCCCATCTAACCCTCCTGAGTAGCTGGGATAACAGGGCGAGTGCTCCTGCACCCAGAGAGACATAAATCTGTCCTTTATGAGTGACTGGGTCTTAAGTACTATGCTACAGCAGCACGAATGCTCCAAGGCGGGGAAGGACCCCGATGCACTGTGACCTATCTGGCCCTGCCTTACGTCAGGCTGCTGCTGCACCCTCCTCTCCAGGCCCCAGGGCCTCCTGCTCATGTCCCTGATACCCAGGGGTTGTATACAGGGGTGCCCAATAAATGCATATTCCCTCACTTTTGTCCACTCCTGGCCAAGGCTCCGTATCTGGGCTTCCTTCCAGGTTGCCTGCATCCTCAGGGAGCCAGCCAAGCTGGGCCCAGATGGGCACTCCTGCCCTGTGCATGCCCTGGCACCATCCCAGAACAAGTCCTCTTGTCATCACACGTTCCGAATCCGCACACAGCCCATGCCAGAGCCCCCTTCAGTGGACATCTCTGCACCCTTGTCTTAATCCATTCCACTCGTCAGGCCACATGAGGACGTGTCCGCGAGGACCAGGCCCCCGAACCTCCGTTTCCCTCTCTTGCCCCCAAGGGACCTGTTGGAGAAGGGAGCTGGTTACCACTTTCATGCCCACCCTGAGAGGGGGCAGGCAGCCTGCTATGCCAGCCTGCAGCTGGCCTTCCACAGCCAGGCCCCGGGTGGGGGTTAAAGCCCCAGCACAGCAGCTATGTGGCTGGGGCAAGGTCCCTGCACCTTCTCTGAAAGGGACTGACTGCAGTGCTTCTTCCACGGGGAGGCTGGGGTGGACAGGAGCCACATCTCCATAGCCCTGGGCCCAGGTCCGGCACACAGTGGGTGCTCTGGGGCAGTGGCCAGTCTCATGCTGTGGTTGGCTCGGGCAGCAAGGGCCTGGAGATGCCCTGCAGACCAGACCAGAGATTGACTCCGAAGTCAGAGGAAGTGCCGATGGCCTTTCGACGTGAGCCACGGACACAGGACACTGGGCCACAGGTGTGTTGTGGGGGGCGGGGAGGGACCCATCCTGCCCAGAGGGCCTGGGTAGGCAGTGTGGGAGAAGCACAGGGAAGGCCTACTGTGTGCTCTGCTCACACTTAACTGGCCTTTCTCACCAAGGGCTCGTTTAGCCTCATTTGCTCTTTCTCATGGCCCAGGTCCTTATGAGAATCTACAGCACTGTACATGCCCCATGTCCCCCAGGGAGGAAGCATCTCCAGCTAAAGGTAGGGGACCACTGCCGCCTTAGCCAAGGCCCCTGGCTCTTGGGCAGGGAAAGCAGCGGTGTCCCAGCCACCAGCAGGCAGGCCCCTTGCTTGTCTTATCCAGAGTTCTTTTTTTTTTTTTTTTCTGTTTTGAGACAGAGTTTCGCTCTTGTTGCCCAGGCTGGATCTCAGCTCACTGCAACCTCTGCCTCGTGGGTTCAAGCGATTCTCCTGCCTCACCCTCCTGAGTAGCTGGGATTATAGGCACTCACCACCACCCCCAGCTAATTTTTTGTATTTTTAGTAGAGACTGGGTCTCGCCATGTTGGCCAGGTTGGTTTCTATCTGCTGACCCCAGATGATCCACCCTCCTTGGCCTCCCGAAGTGCTGGGATTACAAGTGTGAGCCGCTGCGCCCGGCCGTCTTCGGTTACCAGAGTTCTTTTGGTCTGTGGCCTGACTCCTCCTGGACATTCAGGGACCCCAAGGGGTGTGTCTCATTCATCTTGGTGCCCCTGCCCTGGACCTGCCCAGACCCCTGACCCCTGGAAGGAGCCTAGTCTGGGTGACATTGGGGCTCCTTTGCTGGCTTCCTGGGTGGGGGGACTGCTGCAGCCAGGGAAATTCCTTCCCAAACGTTTATTAGGTTTCTGCTTGCACAGTAGCCTCCCCTTCCCCATCCCAGACCCGCGTGGGAGGCAGGGTGGTCCCTTAGACTCTCTACCAGTCCCTCCCGTGTCCAGCAAACCGCGCTGAGTACAGCATAGAGGCCACAGGGTATGTGAGCCCAGTGCCCCAGGGCTCACGTAACTCCTCTGTGCCTGGGTGTTCTCCTCTGTACACTGGACATGATAATACCTTGAAAAGTGCTGTGGGCAGTTACTGCGCCATGCCAGGGAAAGTGCTTAGAATGCAGACAGGCACATAGTAAGCACTCAGCAAAGACTCCCCATCTAAATGTCTCTCTTAAAGCCCTCTCAGCTCACTGAGCTGTGCTGTCTCTCATGGGTCAAGACACTGAGCTTGGAGGTGCCGGGGAGCCTCAGACTTGCAGGCAGATACATATTCACTGGGACCAGGACCTGGGGCAGACTAGCCTCAGGAGTGAGGGGACCACAGGGCCATCTCCAGCCTTTGGGGTACCTGGCAGCCTTCTGGGTGCTCAGAGCAGACGGAGTGTGAGTAAGCGCTTGGGCGACAGAGCTGCAGACACCAACGGTCTTTATGCTATCAAAGAGGACACTGAACTCATCATGCACCTAGGAGGTCAGCATCCATTTCTATCTGCCCAGGGCTGCCTTGGCTGAGACTGGGAGACTTTCCTTCAGATGCCCCTGTGACCTTGGTCCAGCCCAGCCCAATCTGTCCACGTGATTATTGGTGCAGGGTGGTGAGGAAAAAGCCACAGGCTACAACCAGCCCAGCCCTTCCCGGTGCCAGTTCTTCCTCTCATCTAGCCTAATGGTGCCTTACTGCTGGGAAAGGCTCTATGTTTGAAGGCTGGTGCAGTGAGGGTGGCTCACACCTGGAATCTCAGCGATTTGAGAGGCTAAGGCAAGCGGATGGTTTGAGTCCAGGAGTTCAAAACCAGCCTGGACAAAAACCTGTCTGTACAAAAAATAAAAAATTGGCTGTGTATGGTGGTGTGCACCTATAGTCCCAGCTACTTGGGAGGCTGAGGTGCAAGGATCACCTGAGCCTGGGGAGGTTAAGGCTGCACTGAGCCGTGATTGTGCAACTGTACTCCAGCCTGAGTGACAGAGTGAGACCCTGTCTTAAAAAAAAAAGAAAAGGTTCCAGGTCTGTGGGCAGGGGCACGTGCATCCTCCTGCATAGGGGCATGCTCCTCCAGCGAGTGCACACACGATTCATCCCCATGGTAAAGCTGGGCCAGCAGAAACAGAGAGAGGTGCCAGCACGTGCCTGAGCCAGGATCCAAACTCCACTTGCCTGACACCAAAGTCCTGGCCTCTCAAACATTAAAATGTTGGGGAACAAGGCTTTTAATGTTGTCCCTAGAGCTGAGGTCTTTCTGAGCCTCCTGTCTGCAGGTCCCACGGTCCCCCACACTGCAGATGGGAACACTTCAGGCAGAAGCTCAGGGCAACATGGAGAAGACAGTGTCAGGACTGGCTTTGGGGCTAGACACTCCTGGGTGCTGTAGACCTGGGATGGGAGAGGGATGTCCTGGGGAGTAGGGGGTGGACACTGGGCTCCAAGTGCAGAGTGACAGAGGACTGGTTGTGTGAAAACAAGGTGTCCCTCTGTCTCTGGGTCAGTGACCACAAACCCACGGACTGCACCCTTTCTGTTCATTCTTCATAGAAAGGAGAGGCCACTAGGGCCAGAACCCAGGCTGGGCTCCCCCACCCCTCCCCGTTCCGAAGGGACCCAGGATGGCACTGTCTCCTGCTGAGAAGTTTCGCCTGCACGGCACTCAAGGCATCCCTCAGCATCTCAGGATGGGGCTCTTCCCACCTCCCCACCTACTGCACAGCCGACTGCAGGTGCGACCGGCCTGGGACCCACCCGGGCCACGAGGCCTCCCACCGCAAGACCCGTGGGCGGGGCCCAGGCGTGACGTCACGGCTCCGGGCCAATGAGGCCGCGCGGCCCGGAGGCTCCATTGCGCAACAAAGAGAACCCAGAACTTGAAAGGATTCCCCGGGCTCGGCCCCGGCTTCCGCCCCCACGCCAGTCTCCACCCGCGCTGCAGCCGATCGGTTCCACCGGGCCCGGCCTGGCCGTCCCTGGAGAGGGATGCGCGGCGCGAGGCCTTGACATCTCTGGCACGCCCCCCCCAGTCCCTGCCCTAATGGTCTCAACCCCCGGGGCTCCAATCCAACCCCCGCAATCCCCGCTCCGACCCGCGTGCTCTCGCCTGCCGGTCCCCAGTGGGTCCCCAAGTCCTGCCCCAACCCGAGGGCGCGTTCGAGAGACAGCCTGGGAAACCCGGCGGGACTGCGGCCCCCGGACCCCTCGGGGTAGCGCCGAGCAGGGGCGGGCACCGGATCCCTAGACCGCCCCGCCCCCGTCCCCCGAGAGCCCCCGGGGGCCGCGCTGCCAGGCCCGGATGCAGGGGAACGGAGGAGGGGCTGGCCCCGGGGAAGTTACCCCGAAGGTCCCCAAGTTGGGGGGTGCCAGCGCTAAACGGCGCTCGTGGACCCCCGGACGGACCCCGCGACCAACAGCGCGCGGAAAGCCCCCTCCCTCCCTGCCGCGTCCTCCCGCCGGGGTCCTCCCTCCCGGCCGCCCTCGGGCCAGGGCGGCGGCGCTCACCCTGCGTTCGGGCGCCCGGGGCTCCGACTCGCTGCTCCCGCCTCCGGGTGCCGTTCCCGCGCTCCCGGGCCCAGCGCGGGCCATCGAGGGCCGCGGGGGTGGCTGCCGGCGGAGCGGCCCGTGGGCCGTGGCATGCTGGCGGCGGCCGCGGGCGACCGGCGCGCTCCGCTCGGGGGGCTCGGCCCCGCCGCCCCTCCCTCCCCTGGGCGCCGCCGCCGCTTCGCTCCGCTCCCGCCGCTCCGCTGCTGCGCCGGGCGGCCGGGGGCGGGGGGCGGAGCAGGGCGCATGTCTCCGCCGGGGCCTCTGCGCCGCCCCTCGGCCCGCCCCGCCCCCGCTCGCTCCGAGGCGCGGCCGCCGTGGCGGTCTGTCGGTCTGTCGTCTGTCCGTCTGTCAGCACACACCCGTGCCCAGGCTCCGCCCGCGGCCGGGCCGAGCCGCCCTGGACCGGTGGCGCCTCCTGACAGCGCCGCGCCCCTGGCTCCCAGCTGGGCTAGGTGCATACTCCTGACGCCGCCGGGGCAAGACCCAGGCCCGGAGCTCTGGGGACCCGCGGGCCGAGGGAGCTGGGGCAGGAATGGACAGTGAGAACCTGGGGCCGGGGGTGGGGCTCAGGGAGGCCTTCCCGGAGGAAGCGGCATCCAAGAGCAATCGCAGCGGGGCGTGGAAAGGACTCGAGACCCACGGCCAGAGGCTTCCAGGAACTGGGAATCCAGTCTGCAGCAGGAGCAGCGAGGGGCAAGGTTGGGCCAGTTATGGCTTCACTCTGCTTCCTGGGCCTGGGGGAGTCCATCGAGGGAATAAGTGCACGGGCCACCGGGTGGTCCCCCCCACTCCAACGGGCTCAGAAATGTTCCCTCTGAAACTGAACATCACCGCCTAGCCCAGAGAGGCCAGGGTCTGCAGCCCAGCGCCTGAACCCCTCCCCTCCTCACTTCTGTCCTTCCCGCCCCTCCCTCCCTCTCAAGCCCTCCTGCTGTCACCACTTTTAATGGAGCACAGGCTGTCGCCCATAGACTGACAGCCTCAGCTGACTCCACGCGGGGGGAAACCCTCCTGCCCCTTGATGGGGGCCCTGGAGAGGATTCCTCCTGAGGATCGTGCCTGTCTCTTCTAGAAAACCCCTGATCACCCAGTGGGCACAAGGCCTCGGGGGCTGCCTGGCATAGTGTCCTTCCATGCCTCTGGGACGCATCCATGACTAAATGCCCCTGTGTCTGGAAAAAAGTGGGCACCTGACCAGAAGACCTAAACCAACTGCAGCCAGAACAGCTGCATGGAGCTTGCCCAGCCCAGACAGGGCTGCCCACGGCACTCCACGGTCTGCACCTGCCCAAATCGTCCCCACACCCCAGGTCCCTGAGCAGCTTTTAGGGGACCCAGGATGGGCCTTAGGGTCCATCCCATGAAGCAAAGGAAATGTTTGTAAAGACCCCACAGTAACGTGTGGGGCTGCGCAAGGGGGAACCTGAGCCGTGCACACCTCTACTCCCTGCAGTTTCTGGAGCAGCCAGGGCCCTTAGTGCCCCCGGTGAGCCCTCTGTGGACAGGCTGGATCCCCCACCAGGTGGCCCTGGTTATAAATAGGCATCAGCAGTGGGAGGCTGGCATAGGGCAGCTGTAATCAAGGGTGGTGTTTCTAAGCGTCTCGCCTGTGACTTGGGGTGAAATGGTAGAAACACCACATTTAATTACACGGCCGCCGAGAACCATGCCGCTTGGAATCACCACACTTGAGACTTCACACACAGCTATGGAGAGCCTGGCTCCCCTCTGCCAGCCCAGCTCACCTACTGCTGCCCGCACCAGTGCCTCTGCCCGGCCTCAGCTGGCTCTGGGGCAGGTGGGAGATGGTATCTGATGGCTGCCCAGCTTATTCAGTGCTGTGCTGAGATCTGGTGCAAAGTGCCTGGTGTCCCTGGGAGGCGGTTTTTAGGTGCCTGGTTTACCCAAATCCACACGGATGAGTGGCTGAGCCAGGACTGAACTAGGGAGTCAGATGCGGGGCCCACCTTCATGTGAAGGATATGGGTGCTTTGGGGATCTGGTCCCCTCAGTGAACCCCTGGGCTCAGGCGCTGCTGTGGCCAGCCCTGGGCCTTCTGCTTGCTCAGAAGGGTGGCCTCATCGCTCTGATCCCAGGGCACCACTCTGGCATGGGTCGTGGGTGGAGCAGAGTAGGGTGGCCAAAGCTTCATGTGGCTGAGCTTGCCCCCCCACCCCCACGCCCTCCCAGGCAGGAAATAACCTCATCAGCCATAACTGGGGCCCGGGACAGATTCCCAAGCTCTTGGCTGGTGTTTCTGCACATCTGGAGCTGAGCCCTCTCTCTCCAGGTGCGCGGGAGCCTGTGCGAGGCTGCAGCTGTTGACAGGCCACCCTTCTCCAGGCTGCAGGACAGATGTTGGGGCTTCAGGGACTGAGTTGGGAACATTCTCCCAGATGCCACCTCTGGGAGACGTGCTTAGCTGGAGCCCCACGGATGCAGGTGGGGTCCTGGCCCCTGTAGTGGCCTTGGCCAGGCCAGATGCACAGATAAACCCGGCTGCAGACACCCTCACCACACACGTGCTCACAGATACGCAGGGACAGATCCACGCACATGTTGGTGACATGTATGCACACAGCTTCACACCAACAGCACCGACACACTTTCAAGCTGCCCCTCAGACCCCCGCCCCATAAGCCATCCCCACGGCCTCCTGCCTGGGTGGCTGGGGGAGTTTGCACATCAGGCACAAGGTCCTGGCGCCAGCTGGGGGCCTCCTACAGACAGAAGATTGGGGTATCTGGGCAGTTTCTACCAAGAGGCTGGGTTAGGGTGGGGCTCCCACAGGCTGAGCCAGGCCACATTTGGCTCTTCACACCATCACCTCTCTGAGTCTTTACAAGGAGCCCCGCCCTGTCCGTGGGAAAGCCACACAGGCTTAGAGCCAGCATACTATGCAAGCCAGACCATGGGGTCGTGGGGTGCTAGCACTCCCACCACGCAGTGTAGCCCGGAGTCCACATCCTCCCAGCATCTGAGCTGCCTATGAGGTCCAGGGAGCCGGGGTGTCTGGGGCCAGGACACCAAACGAGGGCCCCACGGGAAATGGCCGTTCACAGCCAGCAAATCACCAGCTGGACACCAATTGGTGTGGCTATGCCTGAGGTTCTGGGGTCTATGCAGGCGCTGGTGCTGCCCTCGGAGCCCCCACATCCCATACCCCCTGGGAAAGCAGCGCCCCCAAGACAAATGACCACCCAGGACTCGTGGGTCCAGCCAAGCAGCAGCTTTATTAGTGGTGCTGGGTTCTCCCCATACCTTACAGTGTGCTCGGAAGCATTCCCGAGGGTTTCCATGGAATGCCTCCCGGCACTCGGGACAACACTGTAGCATCAACACTGGGATGATCTAAATAAAGCTTTGGTGTGTAGGTTTGCAGGAGAGAGGACAGGTTAACACTGATACGAAAACTTCAGACAACACCAGCTCTCAATGTGAACTGGGTTTCTGGCCAAGGGGGTAACTTCTAAGTGACTGGACACTGGGCCTGTTGCCATGGCTACTCGGGGCCCCGGCGGCGGGAGGAGGGTGTCTAGGGCTGGGGCTCCGCGTGGCCCTGTCGCTTCGCCTTCATCTGCAGGTACCGCCCTTTGCCTTCCTCAAAGCGCTTCTTCTCGTCCTCGGTCTCGGGCTGTGGACCACACACAGAGACGGGCAGGTTAGGGTCACTGCAGAACCAGTGCCGTGGCCTTGTGACCTGGCCTGGGCCCCGCCCCACGCGTGGATCTGCCCCACCCCAGAAGAGTGCAGAGTACCGCGCCTCAGCTCCTCTGGCCCCCTGGGACTGCCAGGTGCCAGGCATGGGCCTCATGTCCCACCTTGCTGATGGGCCTATTGGCTGGGCTATGTTTGGCCAGAAGCTTTGAGGGGCGGCAGGAGCCACGGGTGGCAGAGCTCCATGGAGGGGACTTTGAGGGCATGGCGGGTCAGAAGCAGTCAGTGGAACTGCTGAGCCCTGTGACACCTTCACACCCCCTTTCACAGCAGGTGGTAACCTCAGCCCCAGGGCCTGTTTGCTACTGAACTTTGGTGGAAAATGCACTTGATAATGAAACATGGGAGCTGAGCGTGACTGGAGAAGAAGGGACAGGGACCCTGCATTTGCTGCACTCAGTCACTGTCCCTAAGAGAAGTGGGCAGACGCTGTGCGGCCTGTGACCTTGAGAAGGCCTGACCCTGTACTGGGAGCAGCAGGCCTGATTTGCGGGGAGGGAGCCCTGTCACCACGCTCTGGACCATGCCCTCAGGAGGTGGCACCTTGGACCCCAGCGTCCCCTTCTCTTCACCCTGGGGGCAGAGCCAACGGAACAGCTGGCCGAAGACTGGGTTCTGCCCAGGACAGTCCTGGTTTGTGCCTGTTGACCTGCTGTGATGAGGACCGGCACCCCCTTTCACTCTAAGTCTTGTGGGCCTGGGCAGGTGCCACCCCTGGAGTATGAGGTGGTCACTTCTGAGGTCCTATCTATCCCATCTCCACATTCTGTCCGGCCCCTCCCTGACCGGGAATTCAGGTTTAATGAGCTGTGCTAATTCCTCTGGGACATTTCATTGCAACATTTTGAGGGTGTCTGAAAGCCAAAGAAATGGGGCAGCTGCCCTTCATTTCATCCACAATGACACCAAACTGTACATCTATTTTGGGGCCTAAGTGTTTTATAGACAAATGGCATATTGGCAAGAGAGAGCAGTCGGCCTGAGAATGTAGTTACGCCAAATGCCTCCTCCCCTCTGCTCTCTCCAAAATTGGTCTCTAAATGTCACCAGGTGTAAACTGTCAAAAACCTCGCCGGCCTGGAGCCAATGGAATCTTTAGGTATTTAAATAAATAGGTGGCCCTCCTTGCAGCAGTCCTGGTTCCCCTTTGAAGAGTCTTCAGTGTACACAGGAAAACGGGTGGCTTTTCCAAGATACCTTATTGAAGAAGTCCCTCCCACTGCTATGGTTTGATCTCTGGCTGACTTTTAAAAATAAAATCCGAGGCTACGCAATTTGACCTGAAACAGCCCAGGGAAAATGACATGTTCTTTCTCAGTTTTTGCTGCAGTTCCAAGTGGGCAAGACCCTTGAGCCTCCTGGGGGCTGGAGGGCACAGAGTCCAGCCCTTGCAGGTGATAGACAAGGTCCCCTGAAGACACTGCTACATCCTGCTGGGCACAGCTGAGGACTTCTGTGCACACTGAGGCAGAAGATGCTAGATGAGGGCTTCTTGAACTTGTAAGTGCATCTGAATCTGCCGGTCTAATAAATGCAGATTCTGATCCAGAGGGTCTGAGAGCTGAGACTCACTTCTAACAGAATCCCAGGTGACATGACGCTGTGGCCTGAGGACCACACCTGTGTAGTAGGACCCTGCCCCAAATGGGGGACATCTGAAGTGGCCAAGAATGCAAGGTCAAACCCACCAGGCTGGGATGTAGGGGCCTTGTCCTCTCCTTCACCTGTGGAACTGCTTGGTGATGCGGCGGAAACCTGCAGCTCCTGTCCACCTGCAGCGGCCAAGGCCAAGGCCCAGGCCCTGCAGAGAGTGGCCCCTACAGCCTGGCTTCCTGCCTACTTTGAAGACCCTGTAGCAGGCAGAGCAAGTGCTGTGGGGTGGGGGCGGGGTTCCAGAGCTGGGAAACAAGGTAACGGGGCCCGGTGGGGTTGCCACTGGGCTCTGCTGGCTTTGGAGTGGTTATGGCAGCCTTGGGTGACATAAGGGTTGGGAGCAGGAGAGCCGGGGATGGGCAGGCTGGACCGCACCCAGGCGCCTCCCAGTCTGAAAGCCTGGCCCCTCTGCTAGGGTCCTCCCTCTAGCTGGTGGAGAATCTGCCCTCCATAGACAGGAAAGACGACAAGGGCTTGGACTGAAAAATAATCCTTGAAAGCGGGAAAGAATGAGCCTGGCCCAGGAAAGGCAGCTGTAGTGGGAAGAGACATAGCTGGAGCCCAGGCCCAGTTCACAGAAGCCAGGTCCGGCCGGACGAGGCACTTCCTGGGAATGTGCAGACATGGGAGACTGGCAAGAAGCTCGGTCCCCAAGTGCCTGAGTCCTCAGGCAAGTGCTCTCAGGAACCAGAGGACCAGGAGGCTGGGGGACCAGTGGTGGCTACAGGGTGGTGATTCTTTTTGGAGTGATAGAATGTTCTGAAATAGACTGTGACGGGGGATGTCCACCTCTGTGAATAAAGTAAAACCTGCTGAGTGGTATTCTGTAAGTGGGTGAGCAGAACAGCATGTAATTCCGTCTTTTTTTTTTTTTTTTTTTTTTTGAGACGGAGTTTTGCTCTTGCTACCCAGGCTGGAGTGCAATGGCGCGATCTTGGCTCACTGCAACCTCCGCCTCCTGGGTTCAGGCAATTCTCCTGCCTCAGCCTCCTGAGTAGCTGGGATTACAGGCACGCACCACCGGGCCCAGCTAATTTTTGTATTTTTGGTAGAGGCGGGGTTTCACCATGTTGACCAGGATGGTCTCAATCTCTTGACCTCGGATCCACCCGCCTCGGCCTCCCAAAGTGCTGGGATTATAGGTGTGAGCCACCTCGCCTGGCCAATTCCGTCTTAATAAAGCTGCTAAACAGTGAAAGCTCCACAGGTGAGAGCTCTCGGTGCTGGGGGAGTGGTCAGGGTGCCGACACATGAGATTGGCCCGACCTAAGAACGACACAGGAATTCTTTCTTCTCTTTACTTTTGCATATGTTTGCCCTTTTCTATAATTAAAAAGCTATAAAACAAAAAAAAGAACTAGTCTTAGATAGAGGAAGACCAGCCCCTCAGGCTGGTTTCTTCCTCAGGCACAAATGATCTCCAGGCCCCAAAGAGATGGAGCCCTGGCTTTACAAGCAGTGGGCTGCGGGGAGAGCTTCGGGAGACGTCCAGGGCCACCCACAGGCGCGATTTTCACCACTCCCCGCCAAGAGGTGCTGAGCGCTAACTCAGGACAATGCTTGAAACATTCCCGTCGCATTCATAGGTGTGTGCCAGGCCCCACGCATACGATGCGGCCAGGATGGCAGGGAGATCTGTGCCCAAGAGCCAAGAACCTCCAGGGCTTCAGACAGCCCAGCTCTCACCTCTGCCAGCCACACCCAGCAGTGGAGGCTTCAAGCCCCCTAACAATCTGGCCTTCTGGGAGTGGAATACGAGTCACTTCCCACCATTCTCAGCATCTTTACCAGCGCTCACATGCCTCCAGCCCCCAAGGATGTGGGACGACCACCCAACTCTGGGCCTGCAGAAGGCATTGCAGACAAGAGCCCTCCCGCCTCTTCGCCCCTGTATGGGCTGTGCACACAGGGCCGGGACTGAGCGATAAGGGGATATTCTCTGCTTGCAACCCGTCCTTGGGGCGCGGCCAGCAACCCCACCAGCAGCACAGAGCTGATTATTGTTCCCCTTTTACTAATGAGGAAGTGAAGCACAGAGAGGCTGAGTAACTTGCCCAAAGTGACACAGCAGGTAAGGGCAGAGCCTCCATTTCAACCTGGGCTCGGAGGCTGCTCTCCAGGACATCCTATGCTGAGGGGCTTTAGGGGTGGGACTCATCAGTGGGGAGTGAGGAAGGCGATGGTGAACCAGGGTGGGAGGCCTTCCTGTCTCCTGTCACCCGACCCTGGCCCTCAGCACAGCCCAGGAGCACTTGCTGAGCTTAGCCTCCCCCAGGCGGGGCCCTGCCCTGCCCTCAGCCGTATCATCCCAAAACACTGCAGCTGCTGCCACCCCAGCGGCCACCAGGCCACAGAGCGTTCCCAAAGCAACACGTCCAAGGCTGTGGCTGCTTCTCTCTTGAGGTCAGTTCATGAGCAGCCTGAGGCAGGCATGAGCCCAGCGGCAGGCCATTCTTGGGGTCGGATCCAGGCAGAGGGAGAAGCCGGTGCCCAGCAGTGGGCCCCAGGGCTGCTGATGGGGACCCGCTGTTTCATATTGGCAGTACTCATCAGCTAGCCCCTGCCCTCAGGCAAAGCGAATGCTGTCTCATGATGGGCCCCATCGCTCTTCCCCTGTCTCCAGGGGTGGTGCTATGTGCTGGATGTTCTGGGCTCTAAGAGTCCAGACTAGCTCAAAAGCCTCAGCGTTACTGCATGGAGCACCCACCCATGAGCACAGCCCTCCCAAGGCGAGGATGGCCTTCCTCCCTGAGTGTCCAGGGTCGTCCTTCCAGGGTGGAAGTTTATGAAGATGGCAGTCAAAGGCAGGGACATCCCAGGCGCCTGAAGACCCAGGCTCATCACCCAGGGGGAGGTGGAGCAGAGTAGAGGGAGGCAGGGCGGTACCTGCCCCACTGCTGGTGGGCAGCCAGCCTCCCCAGGCTGTGGCTCTGCTAAATAGCTCCCCTACCCGAGCAACAAAGGGGCCACCTCCTCCCGCTGGGTGAGAAGCTGAGTGCAAGACAGACGGCCCCACCCACGGCCCGGCTGCTGGCTGCCGCCTCCTGGGAGCCATGTCCCCCCACCCAGCAAAGTAAATAAATGCATACGTTGTTGGCTGTTGTTGTTTTTAATGAAGAGCTAGGGGGTGGTGCTGGAGGAGGAAAGAGTGCTTTTTCCTCCTCGAGAGGGAAGACAGATGTCCCTCTCAAGTCCCTGAGGCTGCTGGTGCGGGAAGGACTTGAGCCTCTGGGGCACTGGCCAGTGGTGCCAGCCACCAGACACCCACTTGTGGCCTTAGGCAGGCTCCCCAAGAATATGCCAGAGAGAAAAGATGGAGTGGCAAAGGCAGCTCAGAGCATGTGACACCTGTGTGTCCCGGGCACCTGCCTGGTGGGAGGGACGGGGCAGCATGGCCAGGAGCAGGTCTCTGAGTCCCACGGGCCCAGCTGCATGACCCAGGACCAGGTTTGCTCACCTGGAAACAGGAACTGAACAAAGTGACATGGCAAAGTGCTTCCCATGGTGCCGGCGAGTGTGAGCTCCTACACTGTGTGTGCAGGTGTCTGCGGCCCCTGGTGCAGGCACGTGGGTCTGTGTGGTGGTCCTGCTGTCCTCACAAATACCTCAGAGGCCAAGTGCAGCCTGGGGGCTGATGGCTGCCCCAAGAACATGTCCTGCTGCCGTGTGGCTGCCTCAAAGGACGGCCAGATGGCCCAGGGTCACCTTAAGGCAGCGGGGCCTTCAGGGCGTCATGCCCACCCACGGGGATGGAGAGGTAGAAGGGTCCCAGGGCAGCAGGTTGATGGGACGCACCCTGCACCAAGCCCCTGGCTCCCCCGCAGCCTGGTGGCGGCCTGGGCCTGGGGTCTGCGTCTTCTTCCTCCCTCCACTCAGTGCTTACTGCCAGCTGCTGTCTTCTGGGCTCTCTTCCACTGGAGGGGAAGCCTGTGGCTTTCAGAGCTGAATGCTGCAAACCAAATGTTTTCCACTTTGCATTTTCTGTGCTTGGAGAACACACATTTGGAACGTGCTGTGAGGACGAGTGACTAAGTTCCACCCTCGGTAAAATCAATAGGTTGTGTCCTTTTTGTAACTAATGAATGGTGCAAAGAGGGTTTCCAGTGGGGATATAAGAACTTCCTGTAAGCCTGAGGGACACAGACCTTCTTAATTAGGAAGCCACATAGCATGCCCTCTCCCTGGTAACAGGAGACAAGAGGGGTCTTGGGATCATCACAAAAGCAATGAAAACATCGCATTATTGAGGACACTGAGCACGGCCGGGCGAGGGGCCCTGTGCATGGAGAAGCCAGCACTGGTGAGCTTAGCACTGGGACCACCAGCCTCATGAGCACCTGTGGCCCCCAGGGTCTCGCTCCACCCGAGGACCTCAACTTAGCGGAGCCTTTCCGTCATCCATGCGGCTTCTCCCAGCAGCGGCAGGCCTGGGTTAATTACCTCCTCCGCCACATCCACCCAGGGCTGCACCAGCCTCCAGCAGAAAGCAGCCGGAAGTCCCAAATAATGACGTCAGTGTGAAGAGTCATAAACACCTTCACCAGGGGCTCCCCTCACCCGGCAGCACCCGCTCAGACCCAGAAAGAACTGCTCCCAAGTGGGGCTAAGAAATTCCCCCGAGTAAAGGCCAACGAGAGGCTGCTGGCAGAGGAAGGGAGATTGTCCCCGCAAAGGGGAGAAGAGGTGTCAGGACTCAGCCCTGGGCGGTGGCCTCTCAGGAGCCCTTCCTGCCATCATGCAGTGCTCTGGCCCTGGCACGCTCAGCTCATGGCTCCTGTACCAGGAGTGGACATGGCAGTCCCCACCCTCCAATGCCAAAAACGATCACAGCTGCCACCTGCTGAGTGCCCACTGTGGGCGAGGCCTGTGTCAAAAGCCGGGTGCTCATGGCAGACCTCTGCTCTGCGTGTGCCCACTCTGTACTGTGCCCTGTGGAGCCCTTCCTGTCCTGCTGGAGGCCAGCACCGTGCCTGCACACAGCAGGGACACAGGAGGCATTTGCTGGATGGATGAATGAATGAACAATCAAACAAATAAAGATCAAAAAGCCTTACTTCTAAACTGGGATGGTCTTTATGTTAAAGATTCAAAACCAGTAATTCTGCTCAAGGAACACTGGCATCATCTGTCCCCAATCAATTCCAGGGCACTCAGACCATGGAGTGCTCAACAGGAGACCGCAAAGGTGACACAGGTGAGATGGGAGTGTCCAGCACACCTAGGCCTGGCCGCCCCCCTGGAGATGAGCCAGCTTTGCGGCCATGCTGGGGACTTGCTTCTGATCCTGCACGCCTGGGTGGGGAGGCCTCTGTATCCTTTCTACCACCATGTGGGGCCCAGGGCCTGTTTCTTCCTGCCCCTTTGCTCGAAGGGCTCAGACGTGTATCCGGCCACAAAGGGCCTTGGCCAGGGCACTCTATACCCCTCACAGAGTGCTGAGCCAAGTGGGGTGGCCTCCAGCCCCCCAGGATACTCCAGGCATGAGCTCACTCTGCTGAAAACTCCAAGTCCCATGGCCTGGCCCTAATCTGGGCCCAACAACCCTTCCAGGCCTCCCTGCCAGGCCTTTCACTCACCTTCCGCAGCTCCCTTGGTCTAGCTAGGGTACTCCCTCAGTTCACTGCACCCTCTGAAAATCCCACCCAGAGCCTCTTCTGGTGCAGCCACCCTCCTGGCAGTGCCTGCTCTGCCCGTGTCACAAATCTGACAGCAGGGGGAAGAAAGGCCCCATGTCTCCACCGCACACTCTGTTGTAAGTCCCCCAGGCCTGGCTCTGAGCAGAGCCTTCTGTAAACCCCCCAGGGCGTGGGGGTCGGTGGAGAACATGAGCAGTTCACCATGCCCAGGTGGGGTTTTGCCCCCGGCAGCCAGTTAGGCCCAGGCCGCATCAGAAGAGCTACCTACCAGCGCTGCTCAGAAGGGCCAGTATGTGGCTATCTGGACACAGCGGATCTTCCAGAGATATGTGCAGAACAGAAACGCAAGATGGCTAGAGAAAGAGTCTGGGCTCAGGCAGACGGAAGGTGACAGACAGGCTGGTGGGAGGGCTGCACGCTCTCATCTGCGCCAGCCTCCTTCGCGGTACCCATGCCTCGGGTTCTAGGCTCGTGGGACTCACTGGCCACCGGATGTTCCCAAGCACTAACCAATAAGGTGACAGGAGCAGCTTCAGGATGCAAGTATTTTCCCATCACAAGACTGACTCCGGCTAAAGGCAGGCAAAAGGAACAGGGAGCCTGACACTGGATTCTGAGCCTCCTGAATATTCTAGTCCATGACTCACGCCTGTGGGCTGGCAGCAAGGTGGGGGCAGGGCCTCCCTCACTAATGGCCAGACTTGGCTGGTGGCTCACCAAGCCCTTCCAGGAACACACCGTCAAACTCCTGCACTCCAGTAACAGCTGAATTTCCTTAATTAGCCAACAATTAAAAATTATTCCAAAAGTTCAATCTTGGCCAAACAAACAAAGGAAGCAAATGACACTGGTGGGCAGTGTCATCCCAGGCAAGTGCCAGAGGCTGCGTGCGGCCACCGCACGCTGCTTACGCCCACTCTTTTGCTCGTGAAATTCTCTGGGAGTAGTGGCCCCTTCCTGCCTGCAGGAGCCTGCAGCAATGGGGTGTCCAGGATGCCGAGGCAGCAGAGACCCCAGGCCGTGTCCCCTGACAAAGGCCCCACATGGGGACCTCTCTCTCTCTGTCCTACATCCTGGGCCGGACCTCTCTTCTTGTCCCGGCCTGGCCTGGACACGGTCAGAAACAGCCACCTCTGCTGCTGAGGCTTCTTCGAGAGGAATAGGGCCCCTCTGTACCCCGTGCCTGGGGGTCAGGTGGGTCCTAGGGGTGGGGAGTGGTGGCCACCACCATGAATGCCTTGCCTCCTGCTTCCTCTTAAGTGCAAAGGGGTGAGGGACCTTCCAGTTACAGCATCACTGAGATGGCACTGAGAGGGGCCTTGGGGCAATGTCCTGGCAATGGCACAAGCCAGCCACAGCCAAGAGGTGTCTCCAGCCTGCCCTGCCTGTGGACCCGACATCGGTGCATCACAAAGCGGTGGCCCTCAGCACTGCAGACAACTTCCAGCAGGCTGCAGACGGCCTTTCAGCTGGCCTCAACCCTGGGGCCCGCCCTGCCCCTCCAAATGGTCAAGTCAAATAGTGTCCTCCTTCTAGATGCTCTGGCCCATGCCATGCTGTCCTCCTGGCTGGTGTGGGGCTTACCTGGCCCCTGCACTCATGCAGGTGGATCAGCTGAGGTTGGGAGAAGGAGGTCACGGGGCAGCAGCAGAAGCCAGGCGGGCGCCATGTCCCAGAGACTTCTAAAAGTGTGTGGGTCTGTGCTGAGGCCATGCCTCCCATCAGGCCCCAGGAGGGGCAACAGAATCAAACTGTTTTACTTTCAAACTGAAACAGAATCAAACTGGAGCGGAAAACTTTCACACTAAAATGTGCCTTAACCCCCACACTTCACGGTGGCCTGCAAGGTTCAGTCACCTGCCCAGCATCAGTCCGGAGACCATCTGGGGCTGAAGCAAAGCCCTGGGCAGCACGTGGGACTCCCAGGGCTTAGGTTCTCACACAGAAGGGTTCTCAGGCCGGGCTCCTCCCAGGACCCAGCAGTAGAGCCTGGCCGGGAGAGAGCACAGTGGCATCTGATGACGGCAGCGAGTGGCACCCTTTCCCAGCCAGTGAGGTCCCAGATGGGCCTGCTGGCCACGTGACCCCTGGCGAGTCACTCCCTGCCCGGTGCCTGCCTCCTGTCTGGGCATGGACACATCTGTAAGCAGATGCACCAGCTGTCAGAGGGGTGGGCGTTCCCTGAAGGCTCTCGCTCCCTTGACCTGCACCCAGGCGCCACCCAAAAGGGAGCATCCCCTTTCGGGTGAGGCTCAAGTCCCTTGGCCCCTCCAGTCCCTTGGCGCCCTCAGGAGACAGGCAGCAGCCTGCACATCCAGCTGCCCTGTCTTCCTAACCAGAAAGTAACCCGCTGAGAATGGCCTCCAGCTTCATGGGGCTCCCTCAACATGAAGCTGCCCGTGAGCCTCTGGGGCTCTTCCAGGTCGGGGCCCGTCAGAGTGGACAAGCATACAAGTGCGCTTTTTCCCTGTGCTCTCGGAACTCCCCTGGCTACATGTGAGGCCCCCTAAGAGGCCAGGTAAAGACAGCTGCACCCGCCTTCCTCACTGCCTCCCGCTTCCACCCAGGACACATTTCAGCGGCTAAAGACTGAGGCTCTGAGTCCTGGCCTTGACCACCTTGGGAGCCGTGTGTCTGTGAACACCAGTGAGACCCTCTGGGAAGGGGGCAGGCTCGCTCCTGTTTGGAAGCCTGCTCTGCAAACACCCTTCGTCTCTGCAGTGTGTGCAATCGAAGCCTCAGCTAATCTGGTGAGACATCCCCTCCCCAGTGTGCCCAGAAGCATGAGGTCACCATGCTCCCGCAGACCCCACAGCCATGGCACACTTGGAACGGGCTACAGTCTTCTCCCGGGTCAGGGGCCTGGGCGAGCCCCCCACCCCACCCTGTCTGCACGTCCTCCTCAGGCCCAGGCTGGGACCCACAAGTTCTCAGCCAACAGCCCCAGCTCCCTGGGCCTGCAGGGATTACAACCCCCATGCCTGCAGGAATCAAAGGCAAGCACAGCCCCACCCGAGGTACCAGGGGTGTCCTCCACTTCAGCAGACACACTGGGCTCTGACCCTCCTGCAGACTGAAAAGCCTTCCCACACCTGTCTGCTGCTGCCTGCCTCTCGCTGTCCCTCCCCACAGGCCACTTCTCCAGCCCCTGTCAGCCCAAGGTCAGAGGGCACTGCCACAGGGAGGCCTGGCTCCACGCGCTGAGTTGGCCTCTTCTAATATTCCCGGAGATGCAACTCCAAACAGAGGCTGCATCGGTGTCAGCCAGGCCCTGGGGAAGGGAGCTAAAAATAGGAGGCTGAGGAAAGCTGACGTGGGGATGAGGGAGGTGACTGGGAGCAGGAGGAGGAGCTGCCAGGGCACATCTGGAGGGATGGAACACACAGGCAGGTTCACCGCACGGAGCACACACGTGCTCCCAGCCCAGAACTTGCGCTCATGCGGGCAGTCCCCAAGTGAGGGCTGCAAATCTCTCTCCAGGCAGCCTGCCCCGCCAGAGGCTATTTTTATCTACATCCACTTTGACATCCGTGGGCCCCAGGACACCTCAGTGAAGAATCAAAGACCATCTTTAATGAGAGAAATAAAAGGCTGGCTCAACATGACGGGCCACACTCGGGGACAGGTCGCCATTTTCCCCATTCAAGCAGGTGCCCTTCCCTGCCCCTCTGCAGCCCCTCCTCCACGGCCAGCCCTCCTCCTGCACTCTAACCCACCACAAGGCATGGAGTTCTTGATGGGGTAGCTCCAGCACTGCTCCCCAGGTGGCTCTGGGAACGTCACAGGCCAGGCCCCAAAAGCCTCCATGACACAGGCTGCTCTCTGCATGAGGCTCAACCCCCTCGGGTTGGACTCTATAGGGAGTAGGGGACGTGAGGCACAGACGTCCCCTCCCAGAGAGCACATGGATCGCTGGCCCTCGTGGTCACTGCACTGGCCTCCCTGAGCCAGCCAAGTACTGAGTAGGTGTGAGTAATTCTGGCCCCACATCCAGTGTGCACGGCCCAGCCGGGGGCAGCTGGGGGAGGGAACACCAACCATGCCTGCAGCCACTACCAACCTGGAAGGATGCCCCCCTACTTTCAGCTTTCAGGGGCTGCTACTGGATGGAGGACCCCCCAGGGTACCCCACCAACCTGTACCGAAGTCTTTCCAAAGCACAGGCCCTGGACCCGCCTCTGTTACACCCATGTGCACGAGCCTCACTGACTCCCACCACCCTCCACCCCTGCCCTTCCCATCCTAGCCAGGTGGCCTCGGGCGTGTCACTGTCCCCAAGCTCCCCCTGTTACAGACAGTGGCTCTGCCTTTGGTCCTCGCTGTTCTCTTCTCTTGAACAGTCCCCACAAGACAGCCTCTGCCCTTCCTCCCTGACTGCAGGTCTCCGCTGAGACTTTCTTTGGGAAGGAACTTATTTAAAATTGGGCCTATCCCCTGGCACACTCCGATCCCCTCATTTCCTGCTTTCTTTGTGACCCAGGACAGCATGGAACTTCCTCTATCTTCACTGTGTTCTCCTCCCTCTGAGAGGGTGTGAGGCCCCAGGGAGCGCAGGTGAACAGCAGCGGACAATGAAGGCCCCCCATCTTCACCCACCCCACGTGGTGGGTACTGTGCCCACCACCACCATACAGATGAGAAAACTGAGGCACACAGAAAGTGCATGCCTGAGGCCACACAGCTCCTAACTTTGGAGTTCTGGCTGACCCGGGTGGCTGGCCACCTGCTCCTGGACATGTGAGCCTGACAGTCCACGCAGCATCTGTAGCGGCGGGTGCTGGGAGGGGGTCTGGGGGTGGTGGAGGTAATGTTTCTCTAGAGCGGTTGTGGGTGTCCTTCTAAGGAGAAAATGCCTGAGAAATGCTGTAGCTCCAGGAGGGTATGGGGAGGGTGGTCCAGACAGGAGCAGCAGGTGCACAGGCACCAGGCGGGAGTGAGCTTGCTGCACCCACGCCCAGGACATGGAGGAGCTGGCACGCATTTGATGGGAGAGGGAGTGGCTCGGATTTTGAGGACCAGCTCCCTGGGTTGCAGGGAAGGGTCAGATTGAGAGCACCAGGAAGGGAGGAGGGAGCAGCTGGGGACTGAGCAGGGGCCCATGGGGACAGGGCAGTAAGAGCTACTTGGGAGAGAGGCGTGGAGAGGCACTGGGTGGACGTGGGCATGGGGGAGTGGGGAGGAGCCAGCTGGGTCCCCAGACTTTCAGAGCAGCACAGAGGCGGAGAGGAATTTGTTTTACGGGGGGATAATGAGTTCCATTTGGGACAAAATGTATTTGAGATGCTTTTGGAAACCCTGCTGAGAGGCAGCACTGGCCAAGTCAATTTGGGAGTCAATAAGACACACAGGCGTGGACGCCACAACCCCAGGAGAGAAGGGGCACAGGTTAGGATCTGTCAAAGCCAAGGGTGAGGGGACTGCGTGGTGGCCAGGGAGGCCAGACTGTCCCTACACACACTACAAGTCCCCTGTCCAAGGAGCGCAGGCTTCACTGAGGGCCTGGTCAGCTGTGCTAGTCAGGAGCGGCCAGCAGACAGGGAGTGTCCTCTCATCTGTCCACTCTGCCCGCGGAGGGAAGATGGAGCTGGGAAAGTGCGTCCAGGAGGCAGGAAGAGGTCGCGGGTGGGGAAGGAGAGAGCTGCGATAATGTGCCTGTGTGCGGTGGGGGGTTCAGCACCAAGAGCAGCCATGCTGAAAAGCACGGCGGGAGGAGCGTCGGGTCCATTGGGGAAGACCACAGCGGGCCCGGGTGAGAGCGGAGCCCGTGCTTCATGGCTGAGAAGAGCAGACAAGTTCAGAGAAGGCGTGTCCAAGGTGGGAGGAGAACCACAGACAAGGCTGATGAAGGTCAAGGACAGAGGAGGCCGTAGCCTCACAGCAGGGTCAGGGGCAGAGGATGGACTGCAGACCAGCCCAGGTGGTGGGGAGGCAGGACACCATCCTGCCAAGGCCGATGGGCCGGGGAAAGGTGGGTGGGTGGTGACAGATGAGGGAGGAAAGAGCAGGCAGCAGAGCCAGCCCTGACGAGGTGGGGGTGGCAGCCCCGGGGGCTTTGCCACAGAAGAGGCGGTGGGGCTGGAGGCAGGAGCAGTCCTCCCAGCAGACAAGGAGTGTGCCTCGTAAGCCCCAGGTAGGAGAGGGGCCTGGTCACAGGAGCTGCGTGAGGGTGGGTCACGGACACTGTGTTAGTGCCGCGCTGGGCCTAGCCACCATTCACTTGCCTTCCTTTCAGCCTTCCAGCCCAGGTTCACCATCAGCTCCCCCACGCAGCCCACCCAGCCTGGGAGATGCCAGGACCCAACTCCAGCGAAGAGCTGTCCTGGAGTTGGCGGGGGAGGGTACTCTCTGGGCCTGTCAGCTTACACACCACGCCTGGTACTGCCAACAGGGACCCTGATGAGGCATGGGCTCCTCCACTCCAGGAAGGGGCAGGGCTGGGAGAGGGGCTTGTAGGGGTTTCAGCCTCAACTGGGAACAAGGCAGCTGGGGCCACCAGGTGGCCTTCCTCAGCCACGTGGGGAAGAGACAGGCTGTGCTCCAGCCTCTGTGAGGATTGGGTTTTTAATGCAATGCCTGTTTGCTGCAAAGGATTTCAGTGCACGCTCCTCTCTGGCAGGCTGAGCAGCAAATGCTCTCAGATCTGCGTGGGGAGCAGACACCGCGGGGGCAGGGGCCTCTAGAACCTCTGGAATCAGGGCTCAGCCTCGCAGGGCTGTGGTACCTGCCTGCCAGTCACTTCCACTAGAGCACCAGGCTCCCAAGAGGCCTGCGGGCACCATCCCCCCCTTGCTACCCAGAGGGGCAGGAAGCTCCTCCGGCTCTGCTTTCCTCTTGTTCCCCTTAGTGACAGACACAAGAGCCGGTTCAAAGAGGAATCAGGACCAGCCCAAAGGCTGCAGAGCCCGTGGGGTTGGCCAGGATGGGGAGCCTCTATTCTTAGGACAGAGACAAGGAAGCTGCCTCTCTGGGCCATGTGAACCTGCCGATGTCTGTGACCCTACAGAGTCCATACCAGACAGAACTACCAGCTCTCAAATGTGGCAGGGTTCAGGGGACATGGACACCTGGGGGCAGCAGCCCCTGTGGGCGAGCGTGTATAGCTCAGCACACACCCACCGCACCTGCGCTGCCTAAGGAGGAGAAAGGCCAAGGAGCTGGCACCCCAGCCTGAGAGCCCACCAGCCAGGCTCGGTGTGTATCAGGTAGGACCCTAGGGCCAGGGCTACCTGGAGGGAGCCCACCCCTCCCTCCGGCTTCCCAGCAGGCCCTTCAGCAGGGGATGGGGGACCCAGGGCATGGTCCTCATCCCCCTCCAGTGTTCAAACACAATGCCAGGGAACCCCAAGGCACCACACTCAGAGATGACCTGGACGCCCCAGGCAGCATCTGTGCTAAGGTGCTTATAAAGGGGCCTCTCTTGTCCTGTCTGCCCAGCCCCACCCCACAGGCCCTGGGAGTAGAGCCCAAAGACCTCCCTGCCGGTTATGAGGCGTTCCTTCTTGAGACCTCAACGGATCAGCCCTGCAGCCCGAGGTCACTGGTCTGGGCAATGGCCAGGCCCGGCCCCACTCTGACCCCCACCGACAGGACTGTAGGATTCAGGCAGGCACAGATTCCCCCTGGAGGCCCAAGCACAGGGACCCTAGGGCCGCCTGGCAGGGACGTGCACTCACCACAAGCTGGGGCACGGGCAGAGACCTGCCCTCCTGGCTCAGCGACACGTAGGTGAAGAAGGCACTGGCGGCCCGGTAGCGCTTCTGAGAGCTGTCCACCACAGGGTCGGCGTCCACCAAGACCTCGATCTCCATGGACTTATTGCTCGTGAAGGTCATTCGTCCCGAGATGGTGATGACGAAGCCTGTGGAGGAGGGACGCCAGGGGTCAGGGTGGCCTCCACCCCACGGCCCGGCAGGGGGCATTGGCGTTTCTGAGGCCAGCACGCAGACACTTGGTTAGGGGAAGCAGCGGCTTGGCTGATACTAGAATGTGTCGTTAGTAGCCCGTGAATGTTTATTTCTCTCCCTGCACCTGCTCCGAGACAGTCTCGCTGTATCACCAAGGCTGGAGTGCAATGGCGCGATCTCGGCTCACTGCAACTTCTGCCTCCTGGGTTCAAGCAATTCTCCTGCCTCAGCCTCCCGAGTAGCTGAGATTACAGGAACATGCCACCACGCCCAGCTTTTTTCTTTTTTTTTTTTTTGTAGTAGAGACGGGGTTTTGGCATGTTGGCCAGGCTGGTCTCAAACTCCTGACCTTATGATCTGCCCACCTCAGCCTTCCAGTGTTGAGATTCCAGCCGTGAGCCACCGCGCCTGGCTGAATGTTTTTCTAGTGAGCAGATCTATCTGTGTAGAAACTCAGCACTGAAGGATCTTGGTGGCCATGAGTTCCAGTCCCACCCAGGCAGGGTCTCTCGGGGGTAGGAGTGGCAGCACCCACCAAAAGGCAGAGCCACTGTGCCCCACCAGGGAGGCCGCAGCCTGCCTTCTAGGAGCTCTAGGTGTCACCTGGCTCTGTCCTTCCTCGGGTCAAGGTCAAACGTGCAACCTGCCCTGTCCACTCCCTGTCCTTGCTGGTGGTCCCCAGAGCCCTACACTGCTCCAAGCACCGAGACAGAGACTTGCATCGCCTTCCACAGCCACTCCCGCCCCCAGAGGCTCCAGTGACACAGGGCAACTGCCCATGCCCCTTGGTGGGATTGAATCATATGTGACTGCATGCTAGGCCTCTCTTCTGGCCCCACTGGTCTTGCCCACAGGACCAGAGCTTCCTCTTCTAGGCTGCTGGACATCACACCCCTTGGCCAGAGTCATTTCTATTTCCCTGTGAATCATGACAAAGTCCAAAGCCACCTGTTCCCATACATTATCCCCATGTCTCTCTCTCCCCATCAACCCTAACCAAGCTCTCTGTATGCCGCACACCCTCTGGGGCACAACAGTCCATCCTGGCAGAAGCTTCCTGACCCAGAGCTACTCTTCTGCCCCGCCACGGTCCCCAGCATGGGCTCTATCCTCTCGCCTGCCTCAATATAATCTCTTCATCTCAGGGAGCTCAGCTCTTCCCTGTAGGCAGGCATGAGAGAACCCGCCTGGAGGATAGCTATGGGCTGATCTGGGGCCTGGAAGACGTGTCGCCATGTCACCATCGATGATGTCATTGGCCACCAGGCTGCGGAAACCCCAGGGGCTTCCGGGGCAAGTGGTGCCCTGCGGTCAGAACGCCCTCCTCGGTGGCCTAGCGTGGCCTCCCTAGTGTCCTAGCTCTACCGAGACAGGCCTCACAAGGCAGGTTTAGACACCCAGAGCGAGAAAGCAGCCAGGTGGTGGCTGCTGGGGGGCGGTTAGCAGGCCAGAGGCAATAGTGGTTATTTCATGTTAGGAAGTATCAGAACGACCCATGTCACATTCAACTTCATACTTACAGGCAGCGCTTCATGCCAGTGCCGGGAGAGAAGGAAGGAGCCGTGTGGTCAGCGCCAGCAGGCGTTACGTGAGCTGCAAGGTACAGAGTCCCATGCAAAGCGCCCCCAGTTACAAGACATATCCTGGGAGGAGGGCAGGCCATGGGCAGGCCCCAGCTAAGGAGCTGGAAGGCTCAGCGGGTCAGCCCTGAGGGTCTCCCAGCATCTGTGCCTCCTTCCCCATTTGCCACATTCCTGACTGACAACTGTGTATAACTCTTGGGGGTCACAGGCCAAAAGCAGGAACGAGCCCTTCCCATGAGCAGAAACCAACAGGAGCTTCCCTGCGGCCACAGGGTCACATATGAGGGGTCAGCCATGAGCGTGCTGCCTGGAGGTGGGCAGCTTCCCGGGGTCTTTGAACACTGGCTTTTAGTTTTGAGGAGCAACAGAAAACGTGTTTTGTTTGTTTTTGAGATGGAGTCTTGCTCTGTTGCCCGGGCTGGAGTGCAGTGGCACAATCACAGCTCACTGCAACCTCTGTCTCCCAGGTTCAAGTGACTGTCATGCCCATCACTTAACTAGCTGGGATTACAGGGCTTATTTTTGTGTCTTTTGTAGAGATGACGTTTTGCCTTGCTGACCAGGCTGGTCTAGAACTCTTGGCCTCAAGTGATCCATCTACCTTGGCCTCCCAAAGTGCTGGGATTGTAATCACCTGTGCTCTTGATGCCCGTGAAGGCCAAGGCCCCTCTTGGTCACCACCCAACATGGCCAGATCCTGGCTGCTCATGGCTTAATTACTATGTTAGAATCTGAAGAAACTCCTAACGTCAATCAACAATGATTTTAAACAACTAAGTAGGCTGATCATAAAAGCATAGATGTAACAAGGAAGAGGAGAGAACTGCTGTCTGGGGAGCTTCCTGTGGTCATTAACACAATTAACGCTAATCACAACGGAAACCTGAGACTTTCACCCTTCAGAGAGCAACATCATCACTCTAAACAAGAGGAAGGCTGTGACATTGGCTGGCAGGAAACAGGAAGACACTTTAAAGCTGGAAACTTAGCTGGACACAGTGGCGCTTGCCTGTGGTCGCAGGTACTTGGGAGGCTGAGACGGGAGCATGGCTTGATCCCAGGAGGTGGAGGCTGCAGTGAGCTGAGATTGCATCACTGCACTCCAGCCTGGGTGACAGAGCAAGACCGTGACTCAGAAAAAAAGACAAAAATAACTGGAGGCCTGATGTGGTCACAGGCTGGGACTTAATTTAAAACTTAGGGTTGACAGACGAATCACACGTCCCAGTCACCTGGAGAGAGCCCAGAGTTTCCAGGGACCCTGGCTTAGGGTGTCCTGCCTCCCAGACCCTGGGATCAGAAGGCACATCCCACACACGACACCAAGGTCTCACAGGCACCTCTGGGAAGGGACTGTCCCAGGGCACCCCGGGGGGACCAGCTCCCACCCCAAGGGCTCTGTTCCTGCTCCTGCCCTTCCTGAAGAATTCCGGCTACAGACGGAATTCTGGCTCAAGCCTGTGATCCCAGCACTCTGGGAGACCAAGGCAGGCTCATCACTTGAGGCCAGGATTTGAAACCGGTCTGACCAACAAGGTGAAACCCCGGCTCTGCTAAAAACACAAAATTAGCTGGGCGTGGTGGTGCACACCTGTAATCCCAGCTACTTGGGAGGCTGAGGCAGGAGAATCGCCTGAACCTAGCAGCCAGAGGTTGCACTGAGCCGAGATTGTGTCACTGCACTCCAGCCCGGGCGACAAGAGCAAAACTCCATCTTGGAGAAAAAAAAAATTCCAGCTATAGGCACTTTGTCAACTCCAGGATGACTGTTGAGGCACACACCATATCCTTCTCTCTGCCTCCTCCAGGTCCCATGGAGGCCCCCCTGCAGCACCAAAGCCTCCCTGGGGACACAGGTCCATCCAGGTGGGGTTGGGGTGATGAGCGACTGGCCTCAGCCTCTACAAGAGCCCCTACCAGCCTGTTCCCTGCTTTCCACACCCCACCAGAGTGGCCTTCTGTGAGCTTCGTGAAGCTCCTGGCCCCTGTGGCTTTCCCCTAGAAAAGCCCTCCTTCCACCCTGACCTGGTTCATCTTCTGTACCTCAGCTCAAGCATCCTTCTCCAGGGAGCTGCCCAGGACGGCTCAGCCCCCTCCCCTGCACCCCCTCTGGAACAGTCCTCCGCTCCTGCAGAGCCAACAACCTCGTTTGCACTGGCATACTTGTTGGCTTGTCTATTTCACGGATGTCTGTCTCCCTCCAACCTGGAAGTCCCACAACGGCAGGGCCGGGCCCAGGGCACCCAAAGCAGGTATCCTGTTGACTAGCTGGACCCCTCTAGGGGCCCGAGTGCTGGGATGTGGGTCATATGGGGACACCAGGCCACCACAGACTCAAGCTGGACAGAACCCCATTAGAGCCCCAGGCCCACATCCTCCAGGAGCAGATGCTGAGCAGCTCCAGGTCAGGAGTGCCCAGGAGCGTGGCCGGCAGTCCCTTCTGATCCCAGCTGGCCAGACTTCCTTCCAGTCTCAATTACTTCAGTGCCTCTCCCGAGAGCAGCCTGCCCTGGAGCCCTGCATCTGTCTACCTCCCTGCCTCCCCAAAAGAGGGTGGAGCACCTGGGGGCAGTCACGTGCTGGGCACACAGCTGTCACCTGCCCACAGGGCAGCCCAGACTGGCTCCGCCCTTCCTGCCAATTCCTCCATGGTGCTGCCATGTGCTGTCATTCCTCCTACTGGGTCAGAGCCTGGACCATCCAGGCTGCTGGCCAAATCGTGACCATGCCCACATGTCCCTCCACCAAACGTGGAGGTGGGTGAGGCTGGTCATGCATCAGAGAGCTGAAGACAGTGTGTCCAGGTGGCTCTCAGGAGCACTGGACTTGATACGAAAGCCAGAGGCGGGGCCTGACAAGCACTCCCTGCAGACCTGGCTGTGTCACACGGAGGTAGGGACGCTCCAGGATCTCCCAGCGATGAGGGGAGCTCAGGCCTCCTTCCCTTGAGGTCTGGTGTGATTCAGCTCTCCCCCAAGGCACGAGAAGGGCAGGAAACGGGGTCCACCCTTGACTTGCCTGCCAGCAGTGTCTGTGCGTATCCTGTGGTGAACCTGGCACTAGGCAAAGTTGGGACATTGTAGGGCCCATCCAAGGAAGGGAAGATAACCCCAAATCTACTTCCACACACCTGTCTCAGAAACCACCAAAGCAAACACAACCCCATGCAGTGCCAGGCTCTGCCATGATGAGGCAGCCAAGACTTGGAGGGCTCCGTGGGGACAAAAAAGATCCCCTGGTCCTGACAATCAGCCCACGAGCCGGGCGCTGCCTTGGGATGACCCTACCACGTCATGCGTCCAAATGCACCTGCGGTCGGGGTGGCTGGTTTATTTAAAAGATGGGTGGGACCAGCTCGAGGAGAAAAATGGATTAACCAAGAAGAGCAGCTCCCTCTGAGCGGGGCATCAGCGCCCGCCTAGCACAGGTATGGTGCTGGCTTAGTTCTGGGGAAGGCGGCCAGCAGGGAAGCGCCTGGTCTTCTCTGAGCCTCTCTAGCAGAAACAGCAGCCAGGGACCTGATGAAGCCAGACGCTCATGACAAAGTGTGTCATCAGGAAAGGCAGGACTCTTCAAGCACCTGAAGTTAATACCTGTCAAGGCCACAGTCTCCAGAGGCTATGCAGTCGCACTGGAGGAACCCTGAGGTTCACAGCCTTGGAGTCAGAGGAGCCTGGGCTTGAATCCAGGCTTGGCCACTGAGCAGGGACAGGCCAGGAGACTGCACTGTGCTTCAGTTTCCTCATCTGCAAATGCTTTCCATATGCACCCAGCTTCAGAGAAGCAGGGGAGCAGGAGACCCAGCCACAACCCACTCACAGTGGCTCTCTATCAGGGGCTTCACAGGCCTCCCAAGCATTTTGGGGAACTTCCTCCACATTTTTTTTTGAGATGAAGTTTCGCTCTTTGTTGCCCAGGCTGGAGTGCAGTGGCATGATCGTGGTTCATTGTAACCACCGCCTCCTGCGTTCAGGCGATTCTCCCATCTCAGCCTCCCAAGTAGCTGGGATTATAGGTGCCCAACACCACACCCGGCTAATTTTTGTATTTTTAATAGAGACAGTGTTTAACCATGTTGGTCTCAAACTCCTGACCTTAGGTGATCCGCCTGCCTTGGCCTCCCAAAGTGATGGGATTACAGGCATGAGCCACTGCGCCTGGCCACTTCCTCCACATTTTTAAAGGAGACACAGTCAATCCCAGTGGTTCTATCCCTGCTCTGTAGCCACATTGATGTCAACTGCCCACATTCATTATGTCACATGACATAGGACCAGGACAATAATTTGGGGTGGGGCCTGAGTTTGCCCCAGAGTCTCTGTTGGAGAGGCTTGCAGGAGGTAAAAGGAATCATACAAGGTAATAAAAAGTGACTTTTTTTTTTTCTGAGACGGAGTCTCACTCTGTCACCCAGGCTGGAGTCTGCCACCTCCGCCTCTCAGGTTCAGGCGATTCTCCCGCCTCAGCCTCCCAAACAGCTGGGACTACAGATGTGAGCCACCACACCCAACTAATCTTTATATTTTTAGTAGAGACCGGGTTTCACTATGTTGGCCAGGCTGGTCTCAAACTCCTGACCTCGTAATCCGCCCGCCTTGGCCTCCCAAAGTGCTGGGATTACAGGTGAGAAGCGACATTTAAACAAATCACTCCCTGTGGTTTGCTTTTTCTCAGGAGACATACGTTTACGCTAGGCAAGAAGCCACTTCCAGTGCTGTCCAACTGAGTACGATGAGTGTCGGTAAGGGAGTTTCCATGTTTTCAGCTTTCGAAGCCTTAAAAAAAAAACCCTCCCCACGCTCCGTGAGCTCCAGGAGGTGAGCAGTTGTAGCAGCTCCGACCCTGAGGCCTGGCTGTGTGTTCTGTGCTGACCCTGCAGGCACCCCCCAACATGAGCGTGGTCTAAGAGGTGGGGCTCGGCTGTGCTCACAGGACCCCAATCCTTAAGGTCCCTCCAGCCCCTAGTTCCAGTGCAAACACTCCGAGAAGCTGGGGGAGCAAGAAGCCTCGCTGCCTCCACTCCCTTCTCCCAGACCTCCCAGGGGCCCAGTGTCTGTGGCTGAAGGGGCCTAGGACAGGGCGACGGGGCATTTTCTCTCCTGCTGCCTTGAAACCACCCAGGGCTGAGGAGGTCCTTCTCCCTCTCCGGGGCCCCTCCCTGTCCACACGGCTTGTCAGAGGGGGAAGCAGAGCACACAGGTGGCTGAGCCCTGCCTGGCTGCCTCTGTGTCAGGAGGGACTAACTAGCCACTAAGGTAGGCAGAACAACGACCCTCAGAGCTGTCCCCATCCTAATTTGAACCTGTGAACATGTGACCTCATATAGAAAAAAGGACTTTGCAGGTTTGATTAGGTCAAGGACTTCAAGACAGCAGCACAGGCAGGCTGTAGATGGTAGTGTCTGTCTTAGCCTCTGAATTCAGCAGCAAGAAGGGCCCCCGGGCTGAGGCCGATGGGAGGGACACCACCGGGCACAGTGTCTTCCTTGGGGCCTGAGCCTGCTAACTGTGGGAGCCCTTAACGATGCATTTCAAGCAGACTGCGAGCCAGGAGTTCCTGCACGTGCACCCAGGGAGCAGCCGCAGTCACCCCACAGTTCAGGGCAGGCTTCAAAGATGGCTGGAGCCGCACGTGATCAGTGAGGGTCGAGCTTTGTCACTCACACTCCAGGCTGGTCTCCAACTCCGGACGATGGAGGTCAGGTGGTGTTCAGGCCAGGCCTCTGGGGACACCAAAGCACAGGCACAGAGCTCTGGTCCCGGAGACCAACTGCTGGGTCTGCCCTCCCAGCCCCACCTGGAACCAGCTCCGTGGCCATGAACGGCTTCCTTAACCCCTCGGAATTGCAGCTTCCAAATGGGAAAAACAGAGACAGCGATCATCCCTGTCTCACTGGGCTGCGTGAGAAGTAAACGGTATGGAGCACTCAGCACAACGCCTGGCAACAAGCATATAAGGTAGAGTTAAATATATCGGTGCCTGTAGTGGGCTGAATTGTGAATTACAGCCGCTTTCTGTTTTTAAGTAATTGTTGAGCCTGCCTGGAGTGGCGCAGCCTGTGAGCACTGGCAGGTGCCCCAGCCTGACTCCCCCGACAGACGGGCATCTCTCCAGGGGCGGCAGCAGCCAGATTTCAGCAGTATGCCAGGGATTTGGAAAAGAAAACAAAATAATAAAAAAAAATAGCTGTTAGCAAGACTGAGAGGTTGCCAAGTGTCTAACGTTTAGGAACAGCTCAGCGTTGACACTCCAAAAAGAGCTGTGGCCGTGAACGTTTGTAAGGAAAGCCTGGAAACAGTGAACTGACTTCGTATTTCTTACATGACGCACCCCAAGGCCTTTTCTAGAAGATCCCTCATTTTTCACCCTAATAGTGGAGATAGTTTCTCCCCAAGAAAACATCAACTTCAGATTTTCTACAAAGTACTTCCAAAACTATTACACTGAAGGTAATGATGTAACTTTTCCACATCCGTTGGCTCTGGGCATTTTAATGTCTCAACTGAAGAAAACAAATCCACAGAGCAAGTGACCCTGAAGCTCCCATCGGGGGCTCCTCTGCTTGCCTGGGGGGCAGGGGGCTCTCCCGCTCTGTAGGTGCCAGCAGGCTCCATATGCCTTCCCCTATGCCGGTCCCCTGGGTACGGGCTCTGGCCTGTGGTGGCCCTCGGCTCCCTGGCACTGACTCCATTGCTGGCCTGGGGAACTCCACGTGCCTTTGCTGGGTGAGCAGTTGCATGAGGCAGGAGGCCTCAGTGCTACTTCCCATTTTCCCAAGAGATCCAGGGATGAAGCGCTCCTTCCTTCACTCCACCTGCCTGGTGAGAGTTTGACTTGGCACACACCTGCTAACGACCCTGTAAGTGTTTGGCCGTGGCAGTCGGCGCACAGGTGGAAGGGGACAGCTATGACAAGTGGCAGCCTGTCCTGGCTGACCTAAAGTGCCAGATGGAGTGGCTCAAGCTGAATGCGGCGTGTGGCATGTCACGGGCAGCCATGGAGGCTACGAGCAGAAGAACATCAGGTCCCTGGCACCAAAAGGCTGTGACAGTGAAGGTGGTGCTGGGCTGGGCTGGTGAGGGGCGAGGCTAACAGAAGTGGACCTCTGTGGTCTAGGCAAGCACGCAGGGCATCCTGGAAGAGTCTGGTTCGTGATGTAAATGCCAAATTTGCAACCAACAGAGCTGGGCCCGTGGCGGGGTGGCAGTGGCCTCTGTGGCAGCTGATGAGGCCTCTCCCCGCCCTGGAAAGTGCCCCAAGTTTGTAAGTTCCTCCTAGGCACATGCCCTTTGTGGCTGAAACTGTTATCTCCTGACCCTCTGAGCCAATGTCTGGATGACACTGCTGCCCATGTAACTTCCTGAGAGACGCCCTACCCGAGTGAGAGGGCAGGCCACAGCTACGGGGCCTGGCACTTGGCTGGTGTCACACAAAAGATCACTATCCCAAGGAGGCAGTTTTACGAGAGGCTGAAGGAGAGAAAGCAAAGCACTTCCTACCTGAAAAAGCCACCCTTCAGGTCTGGCTTCTCCATTCCACATTCCCACTGTTTTTTTTTTTGTTGTTGGTAGCTTTTTTTTTTTTTTTGAGACAGAGTCTCACTCTGTCATTCAGGCTGGAGTACAGTGGCATGATCTTGGCTCACTGCAACATCTGCCTCCTAGGTTCAAGCGATTCTCCTACCTCAGCCTCCCAAGTAGCTGGGATTACAGATGTGTACCACCATGCCTGGCTAATTTTTGTATTTTTAGTAGAGACTATCTCACCATGTTAGCCAGGTTGGCCTCAAACTCCTGACCTCAGGTGATCCGACTGCCTCAGCCGCCCAAAGTGTTGGAATTATAGGCGTGAGCAACCACGCCCAGCCTGTTTTTGTTTTTTAAATTGAGACAAGGTCTCACTGTCACCCACGCTGAGAGCAGTGGCACAATCACAGCTCACTGCAGCCTTCACCTCCTGGGCTAATGTGATCCTCCCTCCTCAGTCTCCCGAGTAGCCCAGATAATTTTTAAATCTTTTGTAGAGATGGGGTCTGACCATGTTGCCCAGTCTGGTCTCAAACTCGAGGGCTCAAGTGATCCTCCCGCCTCAGCCTCCCAAAGTGTTGGAATTACAAGCAGGAGCACCTGTGACCAGCCTGTTTTTCTGTTTTGTTTTTAAAGAGACAGGGGTCTCACTGTGTTGCCTAGGCTAGTCTTGAACTCCCGGACTTAAGCAATCCTCCTACCATAGCATCCTAAGTAGCCAAAGCTACAGGTGAGAGCCACTGTGCTCAGCCCCAGCTTCTTTTCTGATAAAATATGCTGAAATGGGCACATCAGAAAGCTACCTTCCATCTGCTAAGACAGAATAATGTGCTCCCCAAAGATGCCCACACCCGAATCCATGGCACCTGTGACCTCATGTGGCAAAGCAGACTCTGCAGACATTGACTAACTGACTGCCCTTGAGATGGGAAGATTATTCTGGGGTACATGGGTGGACATGATACAATCACAGGGGTCCTATGAGAGGACGCAGGAGCGTCAGAACAAGAGGGGGATGGGACGATGTTAGCAGAGGCTGGAGGATGGTGAGGCCATGAGCTGAGGAATGTAGGCAGCCTCAGAAGCTGGGAAAGGTGAGACGCAGATTCTTCCCTCAAGCCTCCTGGTGGGACGCAGCTTTCGGACCTGCCTTGGACTTCTGACCTCCAAAATTACGGGAGAGTAGGCACGGGCTATTTTAAGCTACCGTGTATGGAAATGTTACAGCAGCCCCAGGAAACTCAGAGCCCACGTGACTGGCAATGGGTCTCAATTCCTAGGCTTTCCCCACTGTGGCAGATCAGCCTGTGGGAGGTAGGTGGTCCCCTCCCAGGGGACCAGCGGGCTCTCAGGGCTTTTCACGTGACGGGCACGGGCTGTGAACGGCTGCCATGGCCCTGCTGTGCCCTCAGGCTCCACCTGCCTGGATGTGCCCAGTCTACCTGGCACCAGCACCTTTTCCATAAACATACAATTTTGAAAGTAATCCTTATGCTGATTGAATTTATACTTCAGGTTGATTTAATACTAACACAATGCCCCAACACAAAGAACTGCAACTCCTTGGTCTATGTGACTATTTCCTGTCATTACAAAACCACTGCTTCCTGGTGCTTGTGGAGACGTCACATCCATTCCCACTTCTGACGCTGACCCCAGCTCCCTGTCACTCAGAGGAAAGGCCCCAGCCCTTCATCACAGCCCCGAGGCCTGCTACTGTAGAGCCTCTCATTTGGCTCTAGTGGGACTGGTCTCTGGAGTCAGGGGTTGGGGCCAGTCCCCTGCCCAGTTGTATGCTGCTCTTCTCAAAAGTGGGGGGTCCTCGGGGGCCTGCTGGAGTCACTCCCCCTGCATTCCTCAGATTGGCCCCTTCTCCAGGCTGATGTCAATTTCACGCTGGGTCTCACAGGGACAGGTCCCACATCCACAGAGATAGAGGCAGTCTGGGACTGGTGAATTCCAGAGGGGATTTGACCAAGTTCATGATTTTATAAAAGTGGAAGTGATGGCTGGGTGCTGTGGCTCACGCCTGTAATCCCAGCACTTTGGGAGGCCGAGGTGGGTGGATCATGAGTTCAGGAGATTGAGACCATCCTGGCCAACATGGTAAAACCCCATCTCTACTAAAATACACAAAATTAGCTGGGCGTGGTAGCATGTAGTCCCAGCTACTTGGGAGGCTGAGGCAGGGGAACTGCTTGAACCTGGGAGGCAGAGGCTGCTGTGAGCCAAGATCACGCCACTGCACTCCAGCCTGGTGACAGAGCAAGACTGTCTCAAAAAAAAAAAAAGTGGAAGTGACCTAGTATCTACATGAGTTACTGAGACAAAGCGCTTATAGTGGGTCCCCAAATGACACATCTACTCACAACCTCGGGATGGGGCCTTCTTGGAATAAAGGTCATAGCAGGTATAATTAAGCAAAAGGTCCTGAGATGAGATCGCCCTGGATTCTCCAGGTGTGTCGTGAATCCTATGACAAGTGTCCTTGTAAGAGACAGAAGAGGAAAGACACACACAGAGGAGGAGGCCTTGTGACCACAGAGACAGACCGAGGTGACGCGGCCACAAGCCTAGCCTCGTCACGGCACAGCTGCTGCTCCGGAGGCTGGGAGAGGCGGGAACAAATCCTCCCTGAAGACCTCAGAGGGACCTTGGCCCTGTTGACACTTTGGTTTCAGAACTGTGGCCGCTAGAACTGGGGGCGAGCAGATGCTGGTTATTCGGAGCCCACCAGAAAGCAACACCCGTTCTCTACAGCACAAAGCTCTGCCAGGTGCCACATGCAACCCAAGGTGAGGTTTCTGTGCCTGCCAGCGGCTCCCTGGGCTCCTGACACGGACTTGGACAATCCATAATAATGTGTGCCCCTGCCCCAGCAGCAGGGTCTGGCCCTCGACTCCTCCTTCATGGTTATGGCCAAAGCGAGAGGCAGGCGTGGGGCTCAAGGGTGTACAGCAGACCCAGCAGAGTCCGTGAGAAAGTCACATGGGAACCGTGAGGCCGGCCCCCTGTGGTTTGTCACATACCTGCCCAGTGTCACCCAGAACTCAGAGCCAGCAGGGGCCACACTTGCCCCCACAGGCTTGCTCTGTTTCCCTACCGAGGGGCAAGCGTGGCAGGCAGTGAGCTGATCTGAGGCGCAGTGTCTGAGGGGCAAGCATAACAACCCTGGCCCCGCTCGGCCAGCACAGCCCTCGCCTCCCTGGAAACAACCCGGCAGGTGCGACCATCCTCTGGAAAACAACACATGAGTGTGACAGCCTCCAACAGCCCCTGGATGCCACAGCGTCCAATAGGCCCTGGACGACGTTGGCACAGAAACAGACCAGACTCCATGGCTGCTATTTCAGTTTGGCCCAAATTCTTCTATACACAAAACAAGATGTCATCTAAGAAAACAACAAGGGTCTCTGTGTTCCTGGTAAGGAGCCCAAGGTTTCACCCAGGAGGTTCTGGCCAAAGCTGAGACTATGTGGGGGCCTGGGAGGCCCACTGCCAGGCCCTGGGTGTGGCTTGGGACAGTGGGAATCAGGGGAGTCCCACTCAGCCTGCCCCGCACCCTCACCGCATGAAGGAAGCCAATCCATGCAAATATCCTGCCAGAAATCCTGGCTTCTGAAAGTGAAGGTCCCCTCCTGTTTTAGAAGAAATGTAGCTTTTCGGAAAGCCTGTCCAAGCAGTTCCTCATGTGAGTTGCCCCAGAAGCCCTCTAGGCTGCTAAGCTAATTCCTGGAAAAAGCATTAGCTTCGGACTATGGTTCCTGATTTTCCCTCAAAATTAATCATTCCTATTGACGAAGAGCCACACCGCACCTCCTAACACTCGCCCTTAAAAGTATTTCCGGTTGTACAAGGAGTTGAGGGTGGGGACTTTGTTTTGTTTTGTTTTTGAGACACAGCCTCGCTCTGCTGGCCAGGCTGGAGTGCAGTGGTGCGATCCTGGCTCATTGCAGCCTCTACCTCCCAGGTTCCAGCGATTCTCGTGCCTCATTCTCCCAAGTAGCTGGATTTACAGGCGCCTGCCACCACACCTGACTAATTTTTGTGTTTTTAGTAGAGATGGGGTTTCACCATGTTGGCCAGGCTGGTCTCAAACTCCTGGACTCAACTGATCCACCCACTTCGGCCTCCCAAAGTGCTGGGATTGGGGCTTTGGGGGGAGGGTTCCCCCTTGAATGGCTTCCTCATTTCTAACAAAGCTCTTGCCTTTTTATTCTTTGGGTGCTTCGCTGAGCTTTGTGCAGAGAACATCTGATGACTGGGCTAACATGAAGGAAACACCGCAACCATCCTGGAAAGTCTATTCCTCTCCTGATGGTGCTCCAAGGACACTCAGGGACAACTGAGCATGGCGAGTCCTGTGGAATGCACGCACGTCTCCCACTGTGTTCTGTGCAGCTGTATTTCACAAGGTAGCCCTAATGGTGACTTACCCAGGCAGGAGTCCTAGAAACAATGGCATGGAATACGATGCCACAGATTCTCCTGCAGGGTGGCGCACCGTACAAAGGGCTGTGGGCGACAAGCTGAAACACTTGTTTGGATCTGCTTGTTTTGGGCAGATTCTAAAATGACATTGTGGTCTACGTTTGAGGTAAACATTTATTAGTCAAGAAAAGATTCTGAGATCGGGTGTTGTGGCTCACGCCTGTAATCCCAGCACTTTGGGAAGCCAAGGCGGGTGGATCACATGAGGCCGGGAGTTCAAGACCAGCCTAGCCAACATGGTGATACCCTGTCTCTATTAAAAATACGAAAAATTAGCTGGGTGCAGTGGCACATGCCTGTAATCCCAGCTACTCGGGAGGCTGAGGCAGAAAAATCGCTTGAACCTGGGAGGCGGAGGTTACAGTGAGCTGAGAGCGTGCCATTGCACTCCAGGCTGGGCAACAAGAGTGAAACGGTTTAAAAAAAAAAAAAGATTCTGAGTGAGCCACTGTCTCTACAAAAAATGCAAAATACAAAAATTAGCTGGTTGTGGTGGTGCATGCCTGTAGTCTCAGCTACCTGGGAGGCTGAGGTGGGAGGACTGCTTGAGCATCAGAGTTCAAGGCTGCAGTGAACAGAGATTACACCACTGCACTCCAGCCTGGGGGACAGAGTGAGACCATGTCACGGGCGCAATGGCACAGACCATCCTTCTCCTCACTCCAGAGCACCCGACATCCAACATGTGCCAGCCCACCTGCTCTCCGTCATTCAGGGAGGGAGCCAGCCCTCCACCGTTCCAATCTCGGGTGCTTCTGCCCAGTCCTGGGCCACCCATTGCCAGGCATGTTCTGTGGTAGCAGCTGCCGGAGGAAGCACCAGGGCTGGGCTGCCCCTGCTTGGGCTCTGGTGGGCAGGAGCCATGGCAAGGAGTCAAACTTGCACTTCTTCCACTCTGCCACCTCTCAGGACAAGGGGCTGGTCTCCGCTGAGAGCTCCTCCCACAAGCTGCTTTAATGAGGAGGTGTCCTCAGAGTCAGCACCAGGCCCTGATGATGCTGACACCACCCTCGGCCTTCGAGGCAGGGCTGCAGCAGGGGCTGCACGGTGCACGGCCTCCTCTCAGGAACCGTGACACTGACAGAAATCACCATGTGTTGGGGGCACTTCACTTTACTTCCACAGAGAGCAGTAATGGGAGACAAGCGTGGTGACCCGTGCTCACACAAACTGCAGAGGGCTGGGCTCCTGAGCTGGCACATGCACCCCAGGGACAGCAGGCACCATTTCCAGGCGGGGCCAGGTGGCTGGGATTGGATTTTTGTCACGGGGAAAAACCTCCCAATGCCAGCACTGCCCTGGGTGGCGTGGGCAGGGCTGGCCCAGGAGGGGCTCCTGCAGGCTTTTCTGTGCTGATCCTGCCACTGCCTACATCATGAATCATTAATTCCTCTCCCAAAATGAAACGTGCTGCTGCAAGGTTTGGTGCCCAGGGTCATGGCAGCTGTAGGCACAGGACCTTCCCAGAGCTCCATCTGTGGAGCATTTTCAGAGGTGAGTTTATGCAAGTCTTTAGGAGGATAACGGCCCCATCATATCTGAGTCATGGATTTTACCAGATTGAAACATCATGTCAATAAACAACCAGGACAAGGTAAGAAACCTCAGGTTCCCGTTCCCTGGGGCAGATGGGCACACACTGAGGCCTGCGTGACCCTGGGTGTGAACAGAAGACTAACTGGCACAGGGACCCGAGCAGCCGAAGGGCACTGCCTCCCTCCTCTTTGCCAGCAGAGTGGTTACCTTTTCTGATCTTGTCGTGAAAATTAATGGCGTCCACAGAAGCTGTGACGATGTTGGTCTTGCAGTGGCGTGCAGCCACGATCCCGGCGACCTCGTCCATAAGCTTCATGGTCACGCCTGCGGAGAAAGGGGCATTTGGCAGATGAGACCTGGAGGCAGGGGGAGACCATTTCACATCCTGGAAACAAGTCACAAGTCAAGCCCTCCCCTCCCACTGGCCTCCAGCAAGGGCCGAGGCTGGCAGGGGTGCAGGGTGCTGGACGGCACATGCTGTGTTTACACGCTACGTGGGGCTTCCTCAGGAGCTTTTGAAAAAAACAACCCCGGCTGATATGCCAAGCCACTAACAAAACAGCCCTCTCCCTGTCCTCTACAGATATCCCATATTGCTGGAAAGTTTTGTTACAATATCAGCTGGGACAGCTGTGATCCTAAAGTCACAGAACACGTGCTGGCGAGGATGTGGGGAAACCGGAACCCTCCTCCACTGCCAGGGGGACTGAAAGATGGTGCAGGTGCTTTGGAAACAGTTTGAAGGTTCAGAAGAGGCTGAACCGAAAGACCATATGACCTAGCAACTCCAATCCCAGGAATATGCCCAAAAGAAACACATGTTCAACAGAAACGTGTACAGAGATTTCACAGCAGCACCTAAAAGTGGAAGCAGCACAGAGGTCCATCAATGACGAATGGAGAAACAAAATGTGGCCCTTCCGTACAATGGAACGATACACGCTGCACCAGGCGTGAACCCTGAAAACGCTACGCAACGCAAAAGAAGCCAGACACTGGAGACCACACTCTGTATGCTGCCATTTATAGGAAAAGCCCAGAATAGGCAAATCCCTGCAGAGGGTAGTTTAGTGGGTCCCTGGGGATAAGGGACTGGGGGAAATGGGAGTTAGTGCGACTGGGTACAAGGTCTCTTCAGGAGAAATGATAATGTTCTAGAACTGACTGCAATAATAGTTGCACAACTCTGAATCTACAAAACAATCAACAACTTGAACACTCGATCTGAAACAGGGGCTCACTTTGTCACCCAGGTTAGAGAGCAGTGGTGTGATCTCAGCTCACTGCAGCCTCAACCTCCCCAGGATCAGGTGATCCCCCTACTCCAGCCACCCAAGTAGCTGAGGTGACAGGCGCATATTACCACACCTGGCTAATTTTTGTATTTTTTGTAGATGGGTTCTTGCTATATTGCCCAGGCTGGCCTTGAACTCCTGGGCTGAAGTGATCTGCTCACCTCACCTCCCAAAGTGCTGTGACTGCAGGCATGCCACTGAACCAGGCCAGTACACTTTAAATAGGTGAATTGTATGGTATGTGAATCATCCTTACTACAGCTGTTATATAAAACAAACAGAGACTCACTGAAAGAATCCTGCAAGGCCAAGGTAAGCCTCAGGCTGCAGATGTCTGCTTTTGCTTAATCTCTCTTATTTGACAGACTACCACGGTGCCCATGCTGGTCCTCCACCCCCCGTACAACACATATATTACAATTATTTCATTTTTTAACTTTTAAATTTATTTTTTATTTTTTTTGGTAGAGAAAGGGTCTCACTATATTGCCCAAGCTAATCTCAAACTCCTGAGCTCAAGTGATCCTCCTGCTGCAGCCTCCCAAAGTGCTGGGATTACAGGGGTAAAGTAAGCCACTGCTCCTGGCTCTTATTTCACTTAACAACTTAAATCATACCTTTTGTTAGGTTGAACTACATGAAATTGCCAGTAGTCAACCACATTTGACTTATAAAAGCAGCAAAGTGATATTAACCAACTTAATAGCTACCAGAAATTTTAGAAAGTTATGTGCATTCACCCTAGGACACAGAATAATTTCTTTTTGAGACAAAGTCTTGCTCTGTCACCAAGGCTGGAGTACAGTGGCGTGATCTCAGCTCACTGCAACCCCCACCTCCCAGGTTCAACCAATTCTCCTGCCTCTGCCTCCCTAGTAACTGGGATTACCGATGTGTGCCACCACACCCAGCTAATTTTTGTGGTTTTAGTAGAGATGGGGTTTTGTTGTCCAGGGCTGGTCTCGAACTCCTGACATCAGGTGATCTGCCTACCTTAGCCTCCAGTGCTGGGATTAAAGGTGTGAGCCACTGCACCTGGCCAAGGACACAGAATGTCCTAATAAATCCAGAGAGAGGCAGGAAACCAGACTCCATCCCACAAGTGAAAACCAGGCTCGTACAGAGTCACATTTAAGGTGGAAATCAAACGCCCATAGCATCCAGCAGGTAAAGCTGGAAAGAGCAGAATTAGTGGAGGCCGCAGTCAGAGGCCAGCCAGGGCCCCCTGCTGCTCGGCTCCTGCCTGGTGCCCCCCATGGGGACCCCATTCTTCAAGAAACACACCCACCTAATGAGAGGCACACATCTTGTGTGCATCTGGACTCTACCAAGCGGACAAAAAGATCAGCAACCGGGGAGATGTGAACACTGACTGGGTATGTGATGATATTAAGGACTTGTAAGTGTATTTGGGAGGATGTGATAGAGCTATAGTGGGGATTCAAGGTAGGAAGTTATATTTTAGATACACTATCTGGGCTCTGCTTCAAAATACTGCAGCGGGAAAGAGGTGAGGCAGGAACGGACAGGTGCTGGGAGATGAACACGCCAGGGCTTGGGATGCTCTATACTCTGCCTTTGTGTGTATCTGCCCATTCCCAAAATAAAAAGCGGAAATACGGACATGGGTGTTACTGATTAAAGCATGTTTTTATTACCATGACTTTTCTCACGGGACCTGAAAGACAATCCTGCTAAATGAGATAGGACAGGGGAGGGGAGGAGGGGCGGGGTTCACATTCACCGCACTTCCTCCTGTCCTCTCAAAGACCTGGCGCATCTGTTTGGCTCAACCTGTGCTGGGGACATCAGCATCCTGTCTTTCTTTTTTATTTTCTTTTTGAGATGAAGTCTCTCTCTGTCACCCAAGCTGGAGTGCAGTGGTGTGATCTCGGCTCACTGCAACCTCCACCGCCTGGGTTCAAGTGATTCTCCTGCCTCACCCTCCTGAGTAGCTGGGATTATAGGTGCCTGTCACCATGCTCAGCTAATTTTTGTATTTTTAGTGGAGATGGGTTTTCGCCATGTTGGCCAGGCTGGTCTCGAACTCCTGACCCCAAGTGATACAACCACTCGGCCTCCCAAAGTGCTGAGATAACAGGCGTGAGCCACCGTGCCCACCTGCATCCCCGTTTTTCAGTCAGCATCCCCATTTTCAAATGAACAATGGAGGCTCTAAGTCACACAGAGGTCTGATTCTAAAGAGAGAGCGCAGATGAAACGCTGGTAAAGTAGCTGTCTGGCAGAGGAAAGAATCCTAGGCACCAGATTTTCTCCCCCAGGCAAATAAGATGCTGCTCTGGGTGCCAGGCAGGGGAGGGCACCTCTGGGCTTCAGGCGGCTTGGCTCTCACAGTTCTGCAAGGTGACTTTAGATTATTATTAGAAACAGGTGCAGCCTGGCTAAGCCACCACCAGGCTCTCCTGGTCTCTCCGCCATGGCAAGGGGCCTCCATAAAGGCCCAGCATGCCTGGCTTGGCAGGGTAGAGGACGGGCAGGCCAGGTCCCTAGCCCAGGATGGCAAGGAGGTGAAAACACAAAACAGAATAGGATCACCCGTGTGTCAATATCAAGGGCCTCCGTGGAGGGGGCAGCCTCAGCTTCTGAATTAACCACACCCAGCTGTGAGTGTGCCCCCACCACTGTGTGGCTCAGGATCGAGTCTGGAATGAGGCCTGGTGTGAATCCCTCCCTGCCCCATCGCCCACGCCTGAAGGGGCTTGAGCCTGTCCCTGTCAAAAGCATGTGAGTCCCCTCAGAGGTTCTGGCGGGAGTGAGTCCCATCACCTCTGCCACTCTGGCTGGGTGAATTTGGGCAGGCAGGTTGTCCTCCCTGGGCCATGGGCTCTGGGTCTGCCAGGCAGAGGTGGTGACGGTGCCCACAGGCAAGGTGACTAAGGAGCAAACAGGATGGGCCATGTGGCCGCTCAGCAATGGCAGCTGCTACCATGGGACGTGAGGACTCGGTAGACATCTGTTGAGCTGAACACTAATTTAATTTAGGACTTTGGGGACAGATCTGAGATTTGGAGGCTGAACAGAAAAGGAAAGAAAAATGAAATAGCTCAGAACACCAGGTAAGTGCTGGCTGAGAACCCCACTCACCTGGCTCAGGTGGGCAAAGGAGGGATCCAGAGCACAGCCGGCCTCCCCTTACCAGGCGCCAGACACAGAGGCACAGAGACCCACGTGGCCATTTCCTGACTACGTACTAGGTCATGGCTTCAGAGAGAGAGAGTGTGTGTGTATGTTTGTGGCATGTGTGTGCACATGTTTAAGGGGCTTAGTAGAGGCAGAACTGGAGCCCACAGACTGAGTTCTTCCAGGTTGATCTGCCTCATAAAGAAGCTGACTTGTGACCACAACAGGGGGACCAGTGGACCCGCTCACACACACAGCCAGCACAGGTGTGCCACCGAATTCCACAGCATTTCCTGCAGACTAACTCTAAAGCAGCCAGCAGAAGCGCTGTCAGCCTCCAACGGGGGTCAGGACCAGCCACATTTGCCGGGAAACGCTGACCACTTATATTCAGAAAATGCCAATATGCCGACCTGGTGACTGACAACAGCTGAGCACAAGAATGTCGACGAGACAGGATTCTAGCAGGACCGTGTGCTGGGGGACCCATTGTTAACTGGAGTATGTGAGAAATTTATGATCAAATGTGCACGAGGTATGGCCTTCCTAAGGTGGAGGTAGGTCGCCAGCCAGCAGCTAGTCAGGGTCCTCCTGGGAACAAACGAAGCAGGGACAAGCAGGAGTTTTTGAGGGAGAAACAAAGGAAGGAAGGACCACCAAATCCCAGCATCAGGAGCCGGGAGAACACGTGGACACAGGGCCCAATGCTGCTGGGGCTGTGAGCTGGATGCCGAGGGCAGTGGCTGGCACTGCTGGGGAAGCTAGTGCCAGGCATGGCCAACCATGTCATGGAGGAACTTGGCTGCAAGGTCAGTGCCATGAGCCATGAACTTTGTTCACTGGGGCAGCCCGAGGGCCTGATGCACGGCCTGCCCACCTCCACAAACATGGACTCTCACTGGACAGCACCCGATCCTGACGCTCAGCCGGCCCCTCTCCACAAACACGGGATGACTAACACGGGGTCACCGGACAGCACCCGATCCTGACGTGCCGCCGGCCCCTCTCCACAAACACGGGATGACCAACACGGGGTCACCAGACAGCACCCGATCCTGACGCTCAGCCGGCCCCTCTCCACAAACACGGGATAACTAACACGGGGTCACCAGACAGTACCCGATCCTGATGCTCAGCCGGCCCCTCTCCACAAACAAGGGATGACCAACACGGGGTCACCGGACAGCACCCGATCCTGACGTGCCGCCGGCCCCTCTCCACAAACACGGAATCTCACTGGACAGCACCTGATTCTGACACTTGACCAGACCCTGTCCACAAACACGGAATCTCACAGACAGCACCTGATCCGAAGGCACGGCCAGGCCCTGTCCACAAACATGGAATCTCACAGACAGCACCTGATCCTAAGTCACGGCCAGGCCCTCTCCATAAATGCGGAATCTCACAGACAGCATCTGATAAGGCACGGCCAGGCCCTCTCCACAAACACGGAATCTCACAGACAGCACCTGACCCTAAGGCACGGCCAGGCCCTCTCCACAAACACATCAAGACCAGCACCGGTCCTCCCCGGACAGCACCCGATGAGGCAGGTGCCTCGCTGTCTCCATTCTACAAATCAGGAACCAGACACACAGAGTCGCGCTTCAAAGTCACACCGCTAGGGGTAGGATGGGACCAGACCTGACCTTGGGGCACCAAAGGCAATGCCACGCTGCCTCACCATCCTGTCCTGCGACATCGCGTCTGCAGTGGAATTCTTCCCAAGATAATTGCAGGAAGGAGAGTTCAAAGCCACAGACCAGAGTGCGCAGTGCTGGCCACCAGCTGGTGTCATCAACTCAGGATGGTTTGCTTACGGGGGGAGGAGGGAAAGGAAGGGTTTGTGTTGGAATTAAAGCTCAGAACTTAGAAAGTGCCTACAGTTGTTTGTCCATCCTGGGAAGCAGAATAGAGTAACTAGAAGGAATTGTAACCAACTCCTTCAAACCAGGGTTTGCCCCGTTTATCCAAAAGGCTGGCTTGTTGGTATGAGACTCCACCGGGGACCCCATGTTACTGGAAACCCTGCAGGATCCAAAGCACGGGATAGTCAACCTCAAGGGGAAGATGTGAGCAGCTGTTGAGTGCCTGATGCGCGAATACCCCCTTTGCCACCCCCATGCTCCTGCAGGCTCCACACAGCAGCCCCAGACCACACTGCATGGTGTGGGGTGACTTGGACGCCTGCACTGGGTGGGGACCTGCCTCACTGTCCCTGTGTCCCTGACCCAACATGGAGCTGGCATCTGGTACTCAGGAAATGGTTGAAACAACGCTGTACCAACGACGGGAAGGGCTGGGCCTGGTGGAGGGAGTCAATGCTATTCTAGGGCCCAGGCCAGGGGGGCTGTTGTAATCCCGCCACGTGTGTCTATGATCAGACTGTACCCTACGCCTGGAGTTTTATTCTAAGCACCAGGAACAGTGACTCAGAAGCAGTGGGAAATTAGGACAGTGGGGCATCCTGACTCTGGCAGACAAGGATGTCTCCTAAGACCTGGGAGGGCCTCACGGACATGGTCAGGGGAGCGGACAGGAGGGCTCTGATCGCAACTAGAAGGATCTTCGTCCACTTCAGGCTACCTGCACCTCCCAGAGAAGTCATAGTAGGGTCCTGGGCCAACTCAAGGCCCACTTTAGGACTCGTGAGATAACCTTTCTGGGGGAACACTTAGAACGGTCCATAAACCAAGCATTTGGCCTTGCAACAGCGAAGGCTCCCTCTCGGCCCCTGCAGGTGTTGAGGCAGAGATGGCAGAAGCAGAAACCCACTAGAGAAGAAGGACCTGGCGAGAAACCAGCGCCTCAGCCTCCAGGGACCCCAGTCTGTGTTTTCTCAGAGGCACTTTTTAGTGTTGAGCCAGTGGACTTGAGAAAAACCTAGTAAAAACCACGGTCTGTTTCTCAGCTGAACTCTGATCCCTACTTAGAGGGGAGGAAAGTGATCTCATAAAAACCAAGATTATACTCAACCGCTGTCAAGCCCTCCGTTCCCTCCTACTGGTGAGGCACAACCCTGGGCATCTTGCTGTGAGGGCCTGGGGCTGAGCCTGCTGGCTACCTGCCACCCAGGGACAGCGATGAGGTCAGATGGTCCCTGCAGAAGTGAGATTAGAAAGCCATGTGTTTTCATCCCATGGCGGCCTGCGCGTAAAGACTGTTACCATACAAGGCCTGTATCTATGACAGCACACACAAGACACTACAATCAATGTATTAGTAGAGACAACTAAATTTTAAGAAAAAAAATCGCAGAAAACCACAGTGCCTGCTTCACAACTGCCTTTCCCACCACCACTGCACACCTGGGCCCCTGCCTCGCCAGAGGGAGCCACCCGCCTTTCACTTTCTTCCACTGTATTAAAAATACCAAGTGCCGAGATTTCTCTAAGATGCTTCTTTCCAGGTTCCTACTGAAAAGCCTCATCAATTTCCCCCACTGCAGGCACAACGGGTGCCAACGTTGGAAAACAACTTGGCACATTACAGTCCACCGCGGGCCGTCCTCATCTCCTGAGATCTGTAATTTAAAAGATGACAACAAAACTGTAGGACTTGCTGTCCTTGGAGCTGCACTGGTTTCAAGCACGATGGGGGGAAAGCAAGCCTTTCTCGGCCACTAATGCATACACGCTAGATACCAAGGATATTTCAAATTATAACATTTAACTGCTTAAAAACACAAAACAAAAACCTGTAAAGTATCGATCTGTCCACTGGCTTAAAAATAGAGGCTTCGTTTTCTTTTCCGACCGACTGCCTGGCAGGCGACTGGGTCAGGCTTGCCTGCAAACCCGAGGCGGCAGTTCACAGCTCAGAGCTCGTGTGCTGCTGTCTGCTCTGTGGGTGGCAATCTGAGATGCCCCCATTTCTATATTTAATCCCAACTGACGGAGCGTGGGCGCCAGTCTCCTATATTAAGAAAACGATAGTAACCTCATCTTGTTTTAAATACCCCACCCTTTAGTAATTACAAGAGTTCTGAGAGGATCCAGCGGAGTGACAGCCCATGAGACGGCCCTGGCCTCTCTCTCCCAGGTCCAGTAACCTGCCTCTCTGTGGCTAGGACCATGGACAGAGGAATATTCACTAAGTGGTTCCCGGATGCCTGGGAGCATCACAGACCCAAGGAGAAGGGCCAAGAGCTGCCCACACCCATTTATTCTTCACAATAGAGTCTGAAGCAGGGAAGGGAGGAGGTCTTGAGTGCTTCACTTTCGAAATAAGGAAGCAGAGAAAGGGTGGATGGATTTTGCATCCCAACTTCCATGGACGCCCAGGCAAGAGGAGGCCGCAGCTACGCACAAGCCTCCAGGCCCACCCCTAGGAAGGACAGGCCAGTGAGAAGCTGCAGCCTCAGCCTGGAGTCTGCCAAAGCAAGGTCGCTTCTTGGAAGGCCCAGACATTTTGGTGGGGTGTCAGTTTCCTTCTGAGAGTCCAGGTGATGCTCTGTGAACGAGTTTGTGCTCATCCCTTGGACAGGGAAATGCTGTCAGTGAGTACCTGACACAATGACCCTGGCGACCACAGGTTGGACAAGGTACCACCAAAAAAAAAAGAAAATAGAAAAGCCCTCACCTGACCCATACCCAGGCAGAGAAGGACGTTCTTACACTTCATGGCATGACCTGAACCAAATGCTCTGTATTTCTGAAAAGCAGTCTGTGCCCCATGATTTGAGAAGAATGATGTGCTGCCCAGCAGGGACCTGGCTGAGAGGAGGACCCAGTGTGGGCAGGAAAAAGTGAGTTCCTGGGACAGGTGCCTGTAGGATGCTTGGACTGGGGCAGCACGAACCCCACGCCCAGTCAAGGGAGGAGGGGCCCAGGTTTCCAGGGTTGACCCCATCTTGGGGTTCAAGGTTCAAGTTCACCAGTTCCCACGCCTCCCCACCGGTAGCATCAGGATGGACATGAAGCTGTTCTTTGGAGCTCCAGCTGTGGAGAACGACGTTTTCAAACACCAAGATCCTAGACGGGGAGTACTGGAAGGAATGTAACGGCAGCCAGTGCCACTCAGCTTCACAAGGGAGAAAGCGATGTCCCAAAGCGTTTGCTTGTTCACCTCCTGAGCCCCCTAGACCAGAAGTTCCTCAAGAGTAGGACACGTGCCCTCTTTGTCCACCTCTTTACTTCCTTCTCCTCCAGTCTGGCGCATTGTGTCCCGCGCAGCAGTGGGGGCTCCAGCCAAACAAGGTCACGGAATTGGAAAACAACTGTGCCCTCTTTTGTACTTTTCAGTGAAAGTCAACTCCTCCAGGCTGGGCACGGTGGCTCACGCCTGTAATCCCAGCACTTTGGGAGGCCGAGGCAGGCGGATCACGAGGTCAAGAGATGGAGACCATGGTGAAACCCCGTCTCTACTAAAAAATACAAAAATTAGCTGGGCGTGGTGGCGCACACCTGTGGTCCCAGCTACTCGGGAGGCTGAGGCAGGAGAATTGCTTGAACCCAGGAGACGGAGGTTGCAGTGAGCTGAGATTGTGCCATTGCACTCCAGCCTGGCGCCTGGCAACAGAGCAAGACTCTGTCTCAAAAACAACATCAACAACAACAACAAAAAACTCCTCCTGCAGGTACAAAAGATCATTTCTTCACAACTGCCCCAAGAAGACCAAGCGAACAAGAGCGTCATAGCAGAGGCCTCACTTGCACACCTTCCCGTGTTTTCTCAGCCCCTTTCCTCTGCTTCCCCGGCAGGCTGGAGCTAAGCTGTGCTGTCCCCTGGCCTCAAGACCTGGGGCGGCGTGTTTGGGTCCCGGGCAGCTAGACGCTCGCATGGATGTTTGTCACGGGAGGCCTGACTCCCACGTGACCAGCAGGGCTGTGTCTCGTCCACAGTGCTCGCGGTGGAGCACAGAGGGGCTCGGCACAGAGAAAGCGCCTGGTCAGTGGTTCTTGAGGTAGGGAGCAGTCGTCATGAGTTCCTCAGGTACAGCCCGCACAGAGCCTGGCCCGCTCCTCTGGGTGGGGCTGACTGCATGGGCCCGCAGAGTCTGCCTCCTTCTTTCCCAGGCGGGACCTTCATTCCCCCTAGTCCAGTCATTCAGCTCCTGAATGCTGACTCCACACCAGGCCCTGCGCTAATTGGGGACGCGGCAGTGGGCAGACAGGTCCCCACTGTGTCATTCTGGGGCGCAGAGGCCATAGGAAAGTGTGTCAGGAGTGATGGTGCTTTGGAGCAAAGTAAGTGGGGACAGTCTAATTTAGACAGAACGCTCATGAGTAGTCGCTTTCCTTTTCTCCAGGGACCTGAAGAAAAACACAGGCAGCCTTGCAGTTGTCTGGGGAACCCAGGTAAAGGGAAAGAACCCTGGCAGTGGGACAGCGACCAGGCAGAGGGAACCACAACTGGGCAGAGGGAACAGCGACCAGCCAGAGGGAACAGGGACCAGGCAGAGGGAACAGCAACCAGGCAGAGGGAACCACAACTGGGCAGAGGGAACAGCGACCAGGCAGAGGGAACAGCGACCAGCCAGAGGGAACCACAACTGGGCAGAGGGAACCACAACTGGGCAGAGGGAACAGCGAACAGGCATAGGGAACCTTGACCAGGCAGAGGGAACAGCAGCCAGGCAGAGGGAACCACAACTGGGCAGAGGGAACCACAACTGGGCAGAGGGAACAGCGACCAGGCAGAGGGAACCTTGACCAGGCAGAGGGAACAGCAACCGGGGGGAGGGAACAGCAACCAGGTGGAGGGAACCTCGACCAGGTGGAGGTAACGAAAAAAGAGGAGGGAACAGCAACTGGGCAGAGGGAACCGCGCCCGGTGGAGGGCTCCCAGCACAGCCAGCACATCTCCCCAGACCCTCCCAGACTGCCATAGCTGGCGAGGTCCTTGGCTCTTTACTGATAAACTTATTTGTAGACTGACAAACACCACGACATCCTGGCCACTATTTTCTGCCACGACAGCACTCCCTGCCAAGGCCGATCAACAGTCATGTTCGCCCTGTCGGCTTTCATTTACTCCCCTGACCCGGTGTGCACACTGTGACTTGGGGCTGGCAGAGCAGGCAAAACAGACCAGGTGGCCAGCCTGGGCAGCAGAGGCAGACCCATCCTAGCTAAGGGGCTCTGTGATGACCTCACACCCCCCATTCTGTGCACCGAGAGCCATGCCAGTGCCTCGTAGGCTGCAACCAGAGGGTGCTTAGACTTGGACAGGACGGCGGAACAAGCTCTGATGCCCCAAATGTTACAGGTTCTATGGTGGTAAGACTTGGATTTGGGGGACTCGAGTAGGAGGCTGGGGGACAGCGCCAAGGTATGGGGAGAGGAGGGACCCAGAGTCCCAAACAGAGACATAAAGCCAGCCTGCTCCTGCCCCGAGTCCTTCTGCCTCCTTCCTGTGGATGGATTCTGTTAACTTTCTTTTCCCAGTTCCAACACTTAGGTATTTTAAAATTTCCTCTTTAAGTAATAAGCTCAAAGTTTGTCACTTTTAAAAATATACCTATAAGGAGTTTCGCTCTTGTTGCCTAGGCTGGAGTGCAATGGTGTGATTTCGGCTCACCACAACCTCCATCTTTCAGATTCAAGTGATTTTCCTGCCTCAATTTCCCGAGTAGCTGGGATTACAGGCATGTGCCACCAGGCCTGGCTAATTTTGTATTTTTAGTAGAGACGGGGTTTCTCCATGTTGGTCAGACTGGTCTTGAACTCCCGACCTCAGGTATCTGCCCGCCTTAGCCTCACACATGGGATTATAGGCATGAGCCACCACACCCAGCTAGTTTGTCACTGTTACTCTGAGGACATCTCTAGCTGTCTCCCCTGATTTTGACAGGAAGTATTCCGTTTTCATTATCTTCTACATAATCCTAAGTCCAGATTTTACTTTTTCTTGGACCGGCAGTTATTTGCAGGCGTGTTTACTTTCCAGGGACTATGTGCTGGTTAAAGAGGCTTAGGCTTAATGGGTCTCACTTAGGGAACTTGTAATTAAAATGCTCTTTGTGGTCAAGTGCACAATCCTATTTTATAAATGCTCCCCTGGATATGAGAAAAAAGCTTGAGTTCTCCACGGAGCAGAACATTCTCTATGTCTGTAATAATAAAGCCAAGAAAGCAATGTAATGAGTTATGAAAGTAACGGATCTTTCTTAAATGCTTCCCACGTGCCCGCTGCCTTCCTATGCTATTTCGTTTATTTCTTTTTCTTTTTTCTTTTTGTTTTTTTGAGATGGAGTTTCGCTCTTGTTACCCAGGCTGGAGTGCAATGGCGCGATCTCGGCTCACCTCAACCTCCGCCTCCTGGGTTCAGGCAATTCTCCTGCCTCAGCCTCCTGAGTAGCTGGGATTACAGGCACGCGCCACTGGGCCCAGCTAATTTTTTGTATTTTTAGTAGAGACGGGGTTTCACCATGTTGACCAGGATGGTCTCGATATCTTGACCTCGTGATCCACCCGCCTCGGCCTCCCAAAGTGCTGGGATTACAGGCTTGAGCCACCGCGCCCGGCCCCTATTTCGTTTCTTTCTAATCCCTGTGTTATCTCACTGGTGAGGAGGAGACAGAGGCCTAGAGAGGTCAGGTCAGGTAAGGGCTGCGCAGGCCACAGCCTCAGGCACCATTCACATAGCTTCAGAAGTAAGAAGGAGGATGGGCAGGTGGGGAACCCAGAGGAAGAGCAGGTCCAAGGTGAGGCTGCCACAGGCCGTGGGAGTTTGGGAGCAATGACTGAGCTGGATATTAGAAAATTTGTCAGTTGCCACTTGGAGGCGGGAGCAGAGGCCATGAGGTCAGGTGAGCTTATGGGAGAAAAGGTGGGAAGAGGGTGAGGGCAGACCTCAGGGGAGCACCCACACTTAGAGGCAGGTGAAAGAGGAGGAGGCAGAGCCTCTATAGATCTCCAGGATTCTCACCCTGGAGCAGGCAGAACCACTCAGGGTGCAATCAACATGCAGATGCCCAGGCCCACTCCCCCAGCTGCCCTGGTGCCCACCAGTGTGGGAGGATGAAGGACTTCGAAAGTGTGGTGGCCTGAAACCCCACGAGGGGACCCCAGGGTGGCCAGGTCAGTGGTGTCCAATGCTCTGGAGAGGTCCAGGGACATGGGTGGGAGGGCACAGTTGCTGGATTCATTGAGACAAACCCACACTCTAGCTGTTTCTGAAGCCTCTGAATCATCAGAGCCACCCAGGGCACTTGTTACTAAAAATACAGGTTCCTAGGCTCCAACCCAAACCTGCTGCAGCAAATCCTCCAGGAGAAGGGCCAGGGAATCTGTGTTGTTGTTGTTTTGAAAAAGAGTCTTGCTCTGTTGCCCAGGCTAGATGGAGTGCAGTGGCGTGATCTCAACTCACTGTAACCTCTACCTCCCAGGTTCAAGCGATTCTCCTGCCTCAGCCTCCCAAGTAACTGCGATTACAGGCCCCTGCCACCACACTCAGCTAATTTTTGTATTTTTAGCAGAGACAGCATTTCGCCATGATGGTCAGGCTGGTCTCGAACTCTTGACCTCAAGTTATCCACCTGCCTTAGCCTCCCACACTACTGTGATTCCAGGTGTGAGCCACCACTACTGGCCACTACTTTAAAAACCACTACTGCGTTTTTAAAGAGCATTAAGATGGTTTTTGAGGCTCAGATGAGTTTAGGAAGCTCTGTTGTGGCCAACTTCCCTGCCACATGCCCCCATCCTGTGCTTCCCAGTAACAGGGGAGCCGAGAAAGCCCCTCCCAATGAGGATGCCACCTTGACTTCTGTCTCAGAGCAGAGTTAGTTTTTACTCAGAACGAATGTGATCAACAACACTGAGGTTCTCTTCTAAGCCAGAGAACGACCCGTCACCGCCTTCCATTCCCCTCACACTCTAAGACCCTGATACAGGACCTGGAGAAGCAACCAGAGGAACCAGGATCGTGCCCTGGGATGAGGGCCCCAGAGGGCCACAGCTAGGCTGAAATGAGAGAGACATGGCTGATGTGCCCCCAACGTGCAGTGTTGGGAGGGTGCCAGTCAGGCCAGTTCTCCAACAAAGCTGGTCTCAGGGCAGGGCTGGAGCTGCTGCTGTCCCCAAGGTTCAATCTGCCCCTCGAGGTACCTCAACTCCCTCCATCCCCAGCTGTTAGGGTCTCTTGTGGTGTAATTCAAGGAGGATCACAATAACTAAACGTAGAAATGGGGCTCTTGTTGTGGCTTCTCAAAATCGCCCAAAAATGGCTACTGGGCTGCTCACTGAAGGGTACCCAGGAAGATGACAAGACAGAGTTCAGAACTGGGAGACTTGCTGAGAAGGGAAATACACTGGTGGACACGCGATTCCAGGAGAGCTCCTTTTTTCCAGACGTCTGTCTTTCCCAGAGTGGAACGTTCGCCATGGCATCCTGCCCCAGCCAGTCCCCGAGAATCCCCTGGGGAGCTTGGGAAACTATAGCTCCTGCGCTCGCCCCACACCCACACCCCTGGGGTCTGGGTCACTGGTCAGGTGGGGTCTGGGTGTCTGTGGTTTTAAGAGTTCCCCAAGTGACCTTAACAGGCAGCAGAGATGAGGCCTCAGATCTAACCTTTCAGGGGAGGGGCCAACACCACCACCTCAAGCAGAGGAGAGATACAAACCGGATCTGATGGAGGCGAGAGAAGAGGGCAGGATGGGGAGGGAGGGCTGCTCTAAGCCAAAGGAGGCTGCGTCTCCCTCAGTAGAGCTGGTGTCCCACGATGGAGCCTGAGACGGAGGGGAAGGCTCCAAAGCTGACCACAGAATGGGTGGCTGGCAGGGGACAGGGGAGATGGTTAAGAGGTATAAAAAAATAGAATGAAGACCTACTATTTGAGAGCACAAAAGAGTGACCATGGTCAATAACTTAATTGTACTTTTTTTTTTTTTTGAGACGGAGTTTCGCTCTTGTTGCCCAGGCTGGAGTGCAATGGCGCAATCTCGGCTCACCGCAACCTCCACCTCCTGGGTTCAGGCAATTCTCCTCCCTCAGCCTCCTGAGTAGCTGGGATTACAGGCACGCGCCACCATGCCCAGCTAATTTTTGTATTTTTAGTAGAGACGGGGTTTCACCATGTTGACCAGGATGGTCTCGATCTCCTGACCTCCTGATCCACCCACCTCGGCCATAACTAAAAGAATGTAAGTGGATTGTTTGTAACACAAAGGATAAAGGATGAGGAAATGGATACCCCATTCTCCATGATGTGCTCTTTCTTTCTTTTCTTCTTTAAGACGGAGTTTTGCTCTGTCATCCAGGCTAGAGTGCAGGGCACGGTTTCAGCTCATTGTAACCTCCGCCTCCTGGGCTCAAGTGATTCTCCTGCCTCCGCTTCCTGAGTAGCTGGATTATAGGTACCCGCCACCTTGCCCATCTTATTTCTCTATTTTTAGTAGAGATGGGATTATACCATGTTAGCCAGGCTGGTCTCAAACTCCTGACCTCAAGTGATCCACCCACCCTGGCCTCCCAAAGTGCTGGGATTACAGGCCTGAGCCACCACAGCTGGCCAATGTGCTTATTTCATACTGTGTGCCTATATCAATGAAACCATCTCATGTACCCCATAAACATTCACACCCATAAAAACTTTTTAAGAAGCTGTCCACAGACGGAATTCAAACTTTTAAATTACATAAGACATGAGCCCACCTGCCAAAACTGCCTGGGAAGGGCAGCCTAGAGCACAGAGTTTGAGGAAGACGTGACATGGCCTGGTGGGGCCTCCAGACTAACAGCCTCAGCATCACATGGAATGTGGGGGCAGTGCGAGTTCTTGGGCCCCTCCCAACCTCCTGAACGCTTGGGGTGAGCCCAGGGAGCCAGAGCCAAGTCTCTCAGGTGAGTGCACAGCATGGCTGCCTGCAGCTGGTGAACCAGTGGTGTCTGGGGGACGGGGTGGAGAAGAAGGCCACTTCATTAGGAAGAAACACCCAGAAACTGCAAACCACATGATCTGTCATTCAGCTAAATGGGTTAGCAATAAGATCAACGATAGGCCAAGGGCTGGAGGCTGGAATGCGGAGGGAAGGTCAGGCCCACAGACAGGCAGAGGTTGCGGCCAGAAAATGGAGGGCAGATCTACAGTCCCTGCATTTCCCAGCAGAAACCTCATGACCAGAAGACAAACACAGCCTTCCAAGCCCTGTAAGGAACGCTTCCCCCTAGAATGCCCTGCTCAGCCTGAAGTCATCTGAGACCGCAAAGCTCAGGAAGAGGACCCTGGAGTCCCCAGGACAGAGACTATCCCTTCCTTCGTTAGTAATTCCATTGTCTACAGACGCGTCTGACCAACAGCACTCACTCACCCACAGACGTGGCCACATGAGGACACTGTGGCCAAAGCAGAGGGTGCAGTTTCCAGTGTACCTGCCACCCCTTTGGGGCTGGACGCTGATGTAGAGACAGGCAACATGTGGCTCACCAAAGGGCACCCCAGGGCTGGCGGAGCCACAGGGCAGCAGAAGTCTGGGTCCCCAGCACCATGGGCTGCCTATTGGCCCTGGACTGCTCACAGCTGCATTGTTAAAAGAAAGAAAAAGTCCTCTCTTGGGGCCGGGCGCAGTGGCTCACGCCTATAATCCTAGCACTTTGGGAGGCCAAGGTGGGTGGATCACCTGAGGTTAGGAGTTCAAGACCAGCCTGACCATCATGGTGAAACCCCATCTTAGAAAAAAAAGAGAAAGTCCTCTCTCTTGTTGAAGCCATGCTATCTGGGGGGCAGCTGAGCCTTTATTCCAGTTAACATACTGCTTTTCTTGCGGAGCCACTGGAGGACACGTTTCACCAAAACCGGCAAACAGGAAAATTGAAGATCTGTGAATCCAGGCATCCAACCCAGGTGAGTGTCAAGGACCGTCCCAGGAGAGCAGCTCAGAGCAGGCACAGAATGAGCAATGTGGAGGAGGAGGACCGAAGGCAGAGCTCTCCAGGGAAAACAGCAGGAACAGTTCCGTGGCAGCCAGACTGTACTGAGCACCGTATGGAGCTGCTGGAGGGCATGGAGCAACCACTGGCTATGGTAGTAACTGTTTGAGGCAGGGAAAGTAATCATAGTACCCCGCCCAACGAGCAGGGATGGGGCTCACGCATCCGAAACTTACACCTCAAGGGACAGCAACGAAGCCTCATGCTTGGGAAGCTGAGTCCTGAACCAGAAACAGCAGCTACCCCTGCAGGAGTGATGGGAGGAAGAGAGACCCACAAGCCCTCTGGATCCTTTCCACAATACTTAAGTTTAAAATAATTAACTTAAAAATAAAAAATAAAGTATTAAGGAAAAAGCCAAGGCCTCCAAAAGGTGAGAAGCGAAGAATGCATGTTGAAGGCTCCCCTGTGTCTGCCTTGAACAGGGCTACTAGCTGACCCCCAGAACTTCCATCTCCCAAGGTCTGGGCCCCCACAGGCATCTGCTAGGTCACCCCTTCAGTCTGTACAAACAAACGTGGGGGCAGTGAAGCGGAGAACAGGGAGGAAACCCGTCTTTTCTGGGCTGAACCCTAGCACTCTATGGAGGAGGGAAGGGGACCACGGAGTGACTCACTCAGGACTCAGGGAACACAGAAACCAAAAGCCAGGCTGGTCCCTCCACATGCCCTTCAACCCAGAACTGCACAGACCCCGCCAGCCCTCCTCCCGCAGGGGACGGTAACTGTCCTCCACACCCTCAGCCTCACTCCCCAGATCTTTTCTATTCCCCCAACTAAAGACACGAGGTTCTATCTGTGCACCCAGAAAAGCAGCAATGAGCTCCTGCGTGGTGGGAGCTCTGCATTCCACCTGCCATTCCAGCCAGAACAGCTCCTTCCATTCCAAGACACCCTTCACAAGTTTATCGCCACCCAGACCCGTGTGTAAGGTCCTCAAGAGCAAGGCTAGCCCATGTGTGGAAATCACAGAAAACGGCCTGAGCACAGCTGTTCAGACACATCACAGTCTAGAATTACAGAATCAAGGCTAAATTGGCATCCATTTCACCATTTTCTCCTGCACCTGACATCTAGTGAATTACAGTTTAGTGAAGATTTTGATTCAAATGATTTTAGATGCCATTCTTGCCAAAAGTACTCTACAGAAAAATACAATAAAATCACAGTTTGTGTTTTCAACACGGCATTTTTTATTCCTTCACTCCTAGTGAGTTACCCTATAAGAGAAGGTTAAGCTTGGTAAAATTATTAGACAGATTTTTACAAATGGTGGGCACAAAATCCCTACTAAAACAGGCATTAAGTATTGTAAAGCCATTGTAAACACTTCTTAACACACATATTAGCATGTGCCTGTATCAGTGAAGCAGCTTAGACACTGTAAATGAACACAACATGCTATAGACTTCCGAGGGGCTTTTCCAGTGATCCTTCCACTCCTGGCATCTCACTGATGCCGCTCAGCACATAAAGAAAGAAAGATCGGGCTTAAGGGCATGCCAAGTAGACAGCGATGACAGAAATGCCACATTTAGTGAAAAATGTCTGACATGTCTAACATGTTGACAAAATAAGCAAAAGTCATAGCACAGAGTTTCACAAACTGCAGGTAGAATGGAGCTGTGAGAGGCTCAAAGGCGATACTCAGAAGTGACAGAAGCCTGGGCTTGGGCTGGCCAGGCTCTGAGGAGGGAGCTGCTGCCCACCCTGGAGTTCCAGGGAGGGGAGAGATGGGGACACTGAGAAGGGGAAACAGGAAATGCTCCTGAGGCGACAGCCGTTCTCAGGGCAGTGACATACTGCTTGTCACAAGCTCGTGGGCCTGGGAGGTTACAAAGCAGGGCCTCCCTTGGTGAGACCTTGGCTAATCAGATCTAAGAGCAGTGCAGCCAGCACTGAGTGGAAAGAGGAAAACAATCAGGAAACAGAAAAAAGAAACCCAAAAGGGGATTCAGTTAAAAAGAAACAAAGTGGGCCGGGCGCGGTGGCTCACGCCTGGGATCCCAGCACTTTGGGACGCCGAGGCGGGCTGATCACTTGAGGTCAAGAGTTTGAGAAGAGTCTGGCCAACATGGTGAAACCCCGCCTCTACTTAAAAGGCACAGATAGGGTGGCATGGGCCTGTAATCCAGCTACTTGGGAAGCTGAGGCAGGGGAGTTGCTTGGAGGTGGGAGAATCCCTTGAACCTGGGAGGCGGAGGATGCAGTGAGACAAGATGATGCCACTGCACTCCAGCCTGGGCAACAAAGCAAGACTCCATCTCACAGGCCTAGAGCACACTGTCCCAAACCTGAAAGTGACTGGTGCCTCTCATTGGTGGAATGACTATCTGCAAGGTGCCACCTTGACTCTGTGGGTGCTGGAGCCAACACAGACTATGATCCAGTCCCTGCTCCTGAGGTGTCCCTGGTAGAAATATCAATGTAAGCCAACAGAGAGTAGGGCCATTTGAGCTGGGTTTTGAAGGATAAATAGGAGTTTTCTGAATGGAGAAGGAGAACTTGGTGTTAAAGGCAATTAGAAATAACAGCATTGTGCAAAAGTGCTTGCTTATGCCTCAGAACAGATGAATAGCTCAGTACGCCCAGAACAGCTGTGCCCACACTTCACTAACCACATACCACCTTCACAACTTCTGCTGTCACCGATACCACTTCACTATGCTCTTATCTCCCTGACGCTTTTCTTCAAATCAACTTCTCCTTAAAAGTTTACTTCAGTCTTATTCAAAATTACAGAAGCCATGAAATTATGGATTTGATATGCTATCGACGTTCTCCCTAAATCACAAAGAGTAATTACACCTTACGGGCCGGGCGCGGTGGCTCACTCCTGTAATCCCAGCACTTTGGGAGGCGAAGACAGGTGGATCATGAGGTCAGGAGATTGAGACCATCCTGGCTAACACAGTGAAACCCCATCTCCACTAAAAATACAAAAACTTAGCTGGGTGTGGGGGCGCACACCTGTAGTCCCAGCTACTCGGGAGGCTGAGGCAGGAGAATCACTTGAACCCTGGAGGTGGAGGTTGCAGTGAGCCAAGATCACGCCACTGCACCCCAGCTCCAGCCTGGATGACAGAATGAGACTTCATCTCCAAAAAAAAGATGTACACATTACGAAAGTAAAGTGTCGATCTGTGAACCCAGAGCTAAATCCTCTTGGGTTCCAGCTGTGTTTCTCAAACTCTGGGAAGCCGAGCTCGGAACTTTAAGGCCTGTGTTGTTTGAGAAGGAATCTGCGCTTACTGGGAAAAGATGAATGCAAACATTAGAGGAAAAACATTATTAACGAGCCACCGTCAGCAAGTCACGGTGCTAGCCTCCAGAGACATCAGTGCCCTGGCAAGGCCCTGCCCCTGACCCAGGGCAGGCATTAAACATCTCACGACTGTAAGATCCCGAGGCTGCATGTGACCCTCCCCTGGGACACAGTAATCCGTTTAACTTTCATCACCGACTTGAAAAACAGGCACCAGCGTATTTTCTGGTTTGTTTTGAGACAGAGTTTCACTGTCGCCCAGGCTGGAGAGCAGTGGCGCAATCTCAGCTCACTGCAACCTACACCTCCCAGATTCAAGTGATTCTCCTGCCCCAGCTACCCAAGTAGCTGCCAGCACGCCTGGCAAATTTTTATATTTTTAGTAGAGATAGGGTTTTGCCATGTTGTCCAGGCCAGTCTTGAACTCCTGACCTCAGGTGATCAACCCACCTCGGCCTCCCAAAGTGCTAGGACTACAGGCATGAGCCACCACACCTGGCCTGTCAGTGTATTTCTGTGATTTATTGTTCAACCTTTTTTTTTGAGATAAGGTGTCGCTCTGTCGCCCAGGCTGAAGTGCAGTGGCATCATCACGGCTCACTACAAACAACTTCAACCTCCTGGGCTCAGGCGATCCTCCCACCTCAGCCTCCCGTAGCTGGGATTACAGGTGTAGGCCACCACTATTCTTTTTTTTGTAGAGACGGAGTCTCCCTATGTTGCCCAGACTGGTCTTGAACTCCTAAACTCAGGAGATCCTCCCACCTCCATTTCCCAAAGCCCAGGGATTACAGGCATGGCCATTGCGCCTGGCCTGTTCTTAAAAGTTTAAATTTATGCTTCACCAAACACAAGAGCCTCAGTTGTGTCAGACGGCAGCACGGATCCCAGAGGAACAACAATGACCCAAGGGACAGGAGTGGAGCGGCTAGGCCACTTTCTTCTTACCTCCATGCACGAAGCCGTGTAGGGTACAGTCTGAAGGCCCCACCAGGTGAATCAAGCTGGACTGGCTGTAGCTGACAGTGTTCGGCTCTGGAATTGCAAAGGAGACAGATGAGTCGTGGGGTGGACCGACGGCCACAGCTGAAAGGTCTGGCAATGCCGAAGCCGCCCCGAGGGCTGCACAGTCAACGAATCTGTCCGAGGGTGGTCAGCTATGATTTCTCTAAGGAAAACCACGGTCTCCAAACAGGCTACAGTAGGCGAAGGAGAGGCTTTCAAGGATTCATGAGCCATTCTGTTAGTGCGTCATGAGGAGACTCCCTGGGGCCATCAGTGCCTTGCAAGGCCCTGCCCAGGGGTAGCCACTAAGCCTCTCAAAGCTATGAGGTTGCGCGTGACCCTCCACTGGGCTGTAGTTAACATCGGACTTGCATTTCCAATTTTATCAGAAGAGCCACAGCGTTTCTGTAAGTTACTCCACCAGCCTGAGAACGTACAGCTCCACAGGCGCAAGCTCTTCCCTCCGGCCGGCCCCGACCCCATTCACTCCTCTATCGCCTCACTCTTGCGGATGCCTTGGGGGAGCTTCAGTCACCCAGCACTGCAGGGCTCCCAAACTATCTTTAAGAGGCTGCACTTAAGAAATAAAGAAGATGAAATATAGCTTCCAGTCTCTGGAAGGCAGAGCATTCTCTTTTTTTTGAGACAGAGTCTTGCTCTGTTGCCCAGGCTGAAGTACAGTGGTGCAATTGCAGCTCACTGCAGCATCCACCTCCCAGGTCTAAGCGATTCTCGTGCCTCAGCCTTCCTGAGTATTTCAGATTACAGGCATATGCATCCACACCCAGCTAATTTTTGTATTTTTTGTAGAGACGGGGTTTCACCATGTTGGCCAGGCTGGTCTTGAACTCCTGACCTCAGGCGATCCACCTGCCTCAGCCTCCCAAAGTGCTGGAATTATAGGTGAGCCACTGCACCCAGCCAGAAGGCAGACCTTTCTCAACACCGCTTTTTCTCATGGGATGGAGATTAAACCCACGCAAGAACCCCTGGGCAGACACCTGTGTAAACCAGCCTGGCGTGCACACCCACCCTCCACCCCCAAGGCCTTCTGGTCAGTGATGAGACTTCATCTGTTCCCTGCCCAGGACAGCTGGCATTCAGAAAGGGTAGCTCATTCCTGCCCAGCCAGCCCTGAGCCGTTGAATACGCCAGCCCACTGGGCCACGAAATGACTGGGACTCATTTCAGATTAATACAGGTCCTTTCTAGGTCTGGCCTTAGGCAAGTAATGTTTCTCAGCAGCCAAAAAGCTGGTGGGATGAAGGGTGGTCCTGACCTAGAAGTTGACATCCGGGGTCTCCTAAGTGTCTAATGTCATTCCTTTCTTTCTCTCTCTTTTCTTTTTTTTTTGAGATGGAGTTTCACTCTTGTTGCCCAGGTTGGAGTTCAATGGCGCGATCTCAGCTCACTGCAACGTTTGCCTCCCTGGTTCAGGTGATCCTCCTGCCTCAGCCTCCTGAGTAGCTGGAACTGCAGGCGTACGCCACCATGCCCGGCTAATTTTTGTATTCTTAGTAGAGACGGGGTTTTGCCATGTTGGCCAGGCTGGTCTTAAACCCTGACTTCAGGTGATCCACCTGCCTCGCCTCCCAAAGTGCTGGGATTACAGGTGTGAGCCACCACTCCCGGCCCAAGTGTCATTTCTGAGGCTCTGATGTACATCTAGGTCACAGGCTAAATTGTGTCCCCACAAATCGTATGTTGAGGTCCTGACCTCAAGTGCCTCAGAATGTGACTGAATGTAAAGGAAGGATCTTTAAGGAAGTAACTACGTTAAAATGAGGTCATGAGGGTGGGCTGGTGTCTTCACAAGAGGAGGAGGTGAGGACAGACACATACAGGGCAAGATGGCCTCTACAAGCCCGGCAGAGGCCTCGGGAGGCTCCAGCCTGCCAACACCCTGTCCTTGGCCTTCCAGCCTCCAGGACTGCGAGATGAATTTCTGCCGTTTTGGTGGGCACTCTTCTTACAGCAGCCCCAGCACCAGGTACACTCCGCACACACAATTTCAAACCGGTTCCCCTGCCTTCTCTCCTGGCCACTGCTGGCTGCCGTGTGAGGTTCTTCACTCCTGCCCTGCGCTCGCCCTCGTGCCAAGGTGTGTGGGAAAAGTAGCCTGTCATGGAATTCAGAAGCAGAGTGGAGGAGCCCTTTCCAAGAAGCCACATTCTGGGACGGCCACATCCTAGGGACCGCCCCACCTACCAGCACACACTCCTGATGTGCATCAAGAGGCCCTTGCATCTGGGTCCCTCTGGGAGCTGGCTCAAAGCCAACGAACAGACCCCTCTGAGCACCAAGGCTTCTGAGAAGGATCCCCTGGGGGCCCCGACGTCCCTGTGTTGCAGTCAGTTCACACAACCTGTGGCTTGGCCCAAGGGAGGGGATGCCCGTTCTCCCACCTGCCGCTTCAGTGTGGGCCTGCCAGGGTCTAGGGGTGTCCAAAACCAGCTGTGTTTTGTCCAAAAGTCGCTGTGTTCCAAGCCTGCAATTGCCGAGGGCACCTTGGGCGGCAGAGGAATTGAGCATATCCTGAAACCTACAGTAACACGAGGGGAGGGGCTCTGAGAAGAGGCCAGAAATGTGGGGCATTGAAAGACTGGAAAAGCCTATTGTTGATGGATCTGGGAACTGAAGGAGACTGAAATCCAAAGCCTGTTAAGACTCAGCCTTGTGTCAAAAATCAGATTAAGGTGTGGTTTACCCAGCCACGTGTGTCTGGAGAGTGAGAAAGACAGTGGAGTGAGGTGGGATGGAAAAGCAACGACACACACCAGGCTGGGGCAGTACCCTTGGAAAGAATGCTGGGCGTGGTTCCCAGCACGTGGAACTGACGAGGCAGACACATCAGATGCCTACCAAGTTTACGAGGAATCTGAATTTGCCTGGACTGAAAAAAAATCTTTTGACTATGAAAACTCTAAAGTAACCTCCCCAAACCTAGACAGGCAGGAGGCAGGCTGAGGGCCCCGTTTCCCGGCACCCACTTGGATGAGGCCATGGAGGATAATGAACAGGGAAGAACTTTCGACAAGGCTGAGCCAGGGACCATGTAGGTCCTCTGCAAGAGCGGAATCAGGGTCTCACCAAAGACCCTTCCCCATGGCCACAGCTCAGACCCTGGCGAGAGTCATCTCTGCTTGGGCCAGGGGCTCCTGAGTAGCTCCCATTCTTTCCTTTCCTAAATGAGTGTGCTCTTCTATCCCCTCTTCCGCTGCCGTATAAAGGCTGCAGGTGCAGATAACTCATCGTCTTAGTTCATTGGCTGCAGGAACATGAAGAATTGCATCTGAACACGACGGAGAAGACTGCGTGCATATAGCCAGCTGCTACGCTCTGAGGTCAGCACAGAGGCCAGCCAGAAATTCAGGAGGTCATCCTTGAGGGTGAGGTGCTCTAATGGTGCAATGAATACAGCAGGGATCTGGTGACCGGAGGGGCAGGACCAGGCAGAGATGACCAAGCCCGTCTCCACACACAGCAGGGCCATGCTGCCCTGCCTCCTCTGCAGTGGGTGTGGAAATACCACTCGTGTCCAGGGTGTGAGCAGAGTGAAATGCTGCTTCCAGGCCAGACCCATGGAAACCTCAGATGTGTGAGCCTCCCCACCCTGTCCCCTTCCAAGGTAAACGTCAAAGCTACCCATTAAAGACAGTGGAGGGGCCTGAATCCCCACATCTCTACCATTTGGAGGAAATCCAGCCCATCAGGAAAGCCTGATTTGTACTTTACCTAAGCAGGAAATAAACCTCGGCTGAGGGACCCGAAAGGGTTTTCGGGTTTGTCTGCTGCAGCAGTGAGCAAGACCTTGACTAACGCCGGGCCCAGTCTTCGAACCTGCAGTTTCGAAATGCTGTGAGGAGCCTGAACCAGGCCCTCAGGGTAGCAGCGGGCGAGGTTTCCACAGCCATAACACAAAACTCTCCTTTCCGCGTCCCATCCCATGTGACAAGCGGTTTCCAGGGCTTCGTGGGTGTTAGGTGTTTCTGTCATCTTCACAAGCCTATGGTTTCCGTTTCAGTTTCACCATCTCTGGTCCCAGCTGAAGAAACTGAGGCATGGGGAGGTTAAGTTCCCACGAAGGCAGCAGAGCTGGGTTCAAAGCTAGGCAGTCCAACTCCAGCACCTCCCTTCCTCCCCAATGCTCTCTTGCTTCCCCCATGCCTCCAGCCCCCAAACTACTGCTTACGGGAGCAGGACTATGGGCCTGGCCAGAGGGCCAGAGGCATCGGGTGGAAGGCGCTTCAGACCCTGGGCTGAGCCCCAGGCCTGGCCACGCTCACCACGCTCACACCCTTGTGGATGGTTCAGGGCTGATCTTCCTGGGACTTGGCAAGCGCACTGTCTGACCCCAGGAAGCAGATCCCAACCCAGGAGCCAGGGGGCTAGGTGACCTACCAAGACCCCATCTGCACTGGAAGGGCTGGACCAGGTCTGGAAGTGAACACTATTTTCAACCCAAGGGCCAGGGATGAGGCGGGCCCCTGAACTTGTGTGAGGCAGGGCTAATTTTGTCATAAGCCCTAAAAATGGACAGCCACATGGCTGCACAGTCCCTACACAGTCGAAGCTGGACAGCCGACAGCTATGAATCCGAGGAGCTCATGGTAATTTCATTTTCTCTTGTCAGAGAGAAAACAATAAGGATAACTGTCCTTTAAAAAATTGTATATTGGGCCGGGCACAGCGGCTCACACCTGTAATCTCAACACTTTGGGAGACCGAGGCGGGCAGATCACTTGAATCAGGAGTCTGAGATCAGTCTGGCCAACATGGCGAAACCCGGTCTCTACTAAAAATACAAAAATTCACTGGGCACAGTGGTGCATGCATGTAATCCCAGCTACTCGGGAGGCTGAGGTACCAGAATCACTTGAACCCGGGAGGCAGAGGTTGCAGTGAGCCAAGATCGCACCACTGCACTCCAGCCTGGGCAACAGAGTGAGACTGCCTCAAAAAAATAAATAAATAAATAAGCCAGGAGTGGTGGCTCAGGCCTGTAATCCCAGCACTTTGGGAGGCCAAGGTGGGTGGCTCACCTGAGGTCAGGAGTTGGACACTAGTCTGGCCAACATGGTGAAACCCTGTCTCTAAAAATACAAAAATTACACTAAAAATACAAAAATTAGCTAGGCATGGTGGTGTGCCTGTAATTCCAGCTACTCGGGAGGCTGAGGTAGGAGAATTGCTTGAACCTGGGAAGCGGAGGTTGCAGTGAGCTGAGATGGCACCACTGCATTCTACACTCCAGCCTGGGTGACAGAGTAAAACACTGTCTCAAAAAAAAAATTATGGACTAATTACAGCTGTATATATTGGACAATGGGCTTTTAAGGAACTCACAGACTCTGAGCTACCTGAGAGGTTGCCCCTTCGGAGGTTGCTAGGCAACAGTCTGAACTCTGGCTCTAAGATGAGATTCGGGATGTGGGAGGTGCGGGGGCTGGGAGGAGGCAAATCAAAGGGCAAGCCGTCCTCTCCAGGGCAGAGAGGGAGGGTCCTCCCACAGGAAGGGACAGCATGTCTCACACCTATTACAAAGACCCCAATGCCGGCCGGGTGCAGTGGCTCACGCCTGTAATCCCAGCACTTTGGGAGGCCAAGGCGGGCGGATCACGAGGTCGAGATCGAGACCATCCTGGCCAACATGATGAAACCCCGTCTCTACTAAAAAATACGAAAATTAGCTGGGCGTGGTGGCGCGTGCCTGTGGTCCCAGCTACTTGGGAGGCTGAGGCAGGAGAGAATTGCTTGAATGCAGGAGGCAGAGAATGCAATAAGCCGAGATTGCGCCACTGCACTCCAGCCTGGCGCCTAGCGACAGAGCAAGACTCTGTCTCAAAAAAAAAAAGAAAAAAAGAAAGACCCCAATGCCAAGGACACACACACTCTTCTCCCTGAGCTGCCGTTCCCCATTGACCAGGACACCTCTCCCAAACCCAAACTCACCCACAGTGAGCCACATACAGGAGACCAGGCTGGTCTCAGGAGCATACCCCTGGCTCCCAAGGGCACTGGGCAGCCCTGACAGGGAGGACCAGTCTAGCTCCGCCACTGAGGTGCCAGCTCCACCCAGAAATGAGAGTCAGAGATGCAGATGATCAGATATACTCAAGAAAGAATGGCCATGAGACTTCCTCAAAAACGTTTAAAAGCCAAGTCTCGAATCCAATCATCTGAACAAGATGCACTGTTATAAAACAAAAAAATAAAAATAAAAGCACATGAAAGTCAGGAGATCTTGAGATTGAGAAGGCCGACTCTGAATGATATTGAATACTACATTCTGAAAAATATCATCTCTAAATTTACAGCCAATCAGAGGCTGGCAAACAACAGAATCCCACGAGTAAAGGAATTTAAACTGATTGAAAAATCTTGAGTCATTTTACTGTCCCTGAGGGTCAGTCAAAGGCAGAAGCTAGGACCTAGTCCAGGCCTCTCAAAGCCAGAATCAGCCCAGCAGCGCTGCCCACTTCCTCAGCCCGCCATGGTCTGGCACCGGCCACAAGCCCTCTCCAGAAACCACTCATAAAAAGGTAGGTCCAGGCAGCCCCCACGTTCCACCCAGACCCTCTCCTCCACGCCCCCTATGTGTTAGGCTCGACGTGGCCTCTGCTCATCTCTTACAAGGGCACCTGTCACTGGATTTGGGGCCCACCTGGGTAATCCAGATGACCTCATCTCAACATCCTTAGTGTAACCCTATCTGCAAAGACCCATTTTCCATGTAAGGTCCGATTCATGGCTTAGGTATCTGAATGTGGACAGATCTTCTGACCCTGAGCACTGTGTTGGTGCCTTTCCCAAGACACCTTCCCTCCCTTGCATCCCATCACGATCCTTGGGACCTGTGTCTGACCTGCCCGCTGAGCTGCCCTCCCAAAAGCAGAGCCTGGGCACTGCCTGTCCCAGCACATGCCTCCAGGCCTGTCTGGTATATTGCTATGTTGAGAAACCCACTGTCTATTTAAATTTTATTTTTAAAAGGCACCTGTAATCCCAGCTACTTAGAAGGCTAAGGCAGAAGAATTGCTTGAACCCAGGAGGCAGAAGTTGCAGTGAGCTGAGATTATACCACTGTACTCCAGCCTGGGCGACAGAGCAGTACTTCATCTCGGGGGAACAAAAAAACGTATCTCTTCACTGGGGTGTCATCAAAGCAGCACCATTCTTTCTATTAATGCTGATAGATTAATTTTCTTTCTTCTTCCTTTCCTTCCCTTTCCTTCCTTCCTTCCTTCCCTCTCCTTCCTTCCTTCCTTCCTTCTTCCTTCAATGTGAAAAGAGAAGAAACCTACAGCAGATTCTCCAACAGTAAAGAAACCAACCTACCCAGTCCCACTGATCCAAGGTGACAACCAGCCCGCTTTTGGCAAGTTGAGGATGGAGCACAGACTGGGTCAGAGACACAAATGTGACACAAAGACACACAAACCCCTGCCCAAGCCTCAAGCTGACCTGTCTGGAAGTCAAGCACATGCCTGCTGTGTGCCAGCAGCCTAGCCTGGAAAGACGGGTGGTAATCTGTGCTTATTCCAGTCCCCCCAGTCCCCCTTGATGCTGATGTGGACGAGGCCAGGGAGGTGGGCAGCTGGAACGATGCTCTGAGTCCAGGTTAGCAGGGCCAGGGCGCCTCTCCAGCAGGGCTGGGAGCAGGTAGACCCCAGAGTGGAGCCCACATCACAGGCACATCCCAGGGGAAAAGGGATTACCTGAGGCAGGTCCTGACCGCTGCTGAGGGTGGCAGCAAAACAGAAAGCCGAGTCAGAAACTCAAACACCTGCCATGGCCAGGGTCCCTCAAGGGGCGGTGGGGGGCAGCAAACCCTCCACGGGCTGCGTGAGGACGGCGCCCTGTGGAACCCAGCATAGAGCATGAGTGCGCCACAAGCCCAGGCTGTTGCAGGGAGGCAGAGAAGCACACAGTGCATTTGAGAGGGAGTTCTCCCGCCACTATTACAACGTGACCTCCATGAGTGCAGTGGGGAGACAGGTAACGCTCACTGCCTGCCACCAAAGGCTCACCCTGTTCCTAGGGGGACTGACACTCCCCAGGGCCCCCTGCCCTGAACTGTTTCTAGGAACTCGGGAGTTCCCTGGGTAGAAAGTCCTTGCTTGAGGGGAAACAACTCGTTGTGCATTTGTTTGGATTTTGGATGAACATTTTGTGAAAGCTAGAGCATCGTGACATGAGGGCAAGAGGATGGATGGACAGAAGGGACCAACACTGCAGGGAAGCTGGGCACACTACAGAGCCCAGTGCCCGACTGACAGAGCCACTCCCCCAGTCAATATCTTAACAGCGGAGTCGAGAATAAGTGCCGCTTGAATAATTGCTGCCGTTTTTTCTTTTTTGGATGAGCTGGAAATCCCATCAAGAACAAGGGACCTGGCTGGGTGCTCTGGTTCACAATTATAGTCCCAGCACTTTGGGAGGTCAAGGCTCATCACTTAAGGTCAGCAGTTCAAGACCAGCCTGGCTAACATAGTGAAATCTCATCTCTACTAAAAATATAAAGATTCTGTAATCCCAGCACTTTGGGAGGCCGAGGTGGGTGGATCATGAGGTCAAGAGATCGAGACCATCCTGGTCAACATGGTGAAACCCCGTCTCTACTAAAAATACAAAAAGTTAACTGGACATGGTGGCGCGTGCCTGTAATCCCAGCTACTCAGGAGGCTGAGGCAGGAGAATTGCCTGAACCCAGGAGGCGGAGGTTGCGGTGAGCTGAGATCGCACCATTGCACTCCAGCCTGGGTAACAAGAGCGACACTCTGTCTCAAAAAAAAAAATACAAAGATTAGCCCGGCGTGATGGCACGTGCCTTAATACCAGCTATTCAGAAGGCTGAGGCAGGGTTCAATTGCTTGAACCCAGGAGGCAAAGGTTACAATGAGCCAAGACCGTGCCACTGTACTCCAGCCTGGGTGACAGAGTGAGACTCTGTCTCAAAAAAAGAAAGAACAAGCCACTGAGTGAACACGAGGAAAAGATACAATAAAAACCATTTCCCTGTGAACAGGCGCAGCCGCCTGCCTGGCAATGGAGGCCCCACGTGTAGTGCCCTCTTGGGAATTGCTGAGTTGCTCAGGTCACTTTCCAGCTGTGTGACTGGAGGGGTCTACACAGCTCAGGGCAGGGCTGGGGGATAGCCCTCTGGGGACCCCAGAGAGACCAGTTCAAGGAGAGTGCGCTCAGCGCCTGGGGACCCTTGAACGGGAGGCTCACGTAGGCCTGGTCAGCTCCTGCCTCCCATGTACCCCCAGCGAGGAGAGACACCTGCTGCTGGTGCCCACAGCTGTCACCTGGGTTGAGGACTGGCTGGACGATGTCCCCGTTCCTCCACTTGGTCTCCATGCGCTCCAGCTTCTGGGCTTCGTATCGCTTCCGGCCCTCTTCCTCCTGCTCCTGCCGGGAATACTGCGGGAAACCAGAGACAGGTCAGGCCCCAGTGGCACACGGCCTCCTCCCCTTGAGCAATGGCCACAACCCCAGGCCCCTTATGTCACATAGCCTTTTGTAACTGAGACTATTTTTTCTTCTGTTCATGTGTGTTTAATATAAGTAATAAAAATACAGAAAGAGAGGAATCCCAGGCAGCTCCACTCCCCAGAGACAACCTGGGTCAGATGTTCGGTGTAGATCCTTCCTGGACTTGCTTTTGTCCACAAATAGATAAAAAGCTCTGTGGTGCTGTATGTGGAGTTTAAAAACAACCGTGGTTTGCTACTTCACTGTATCATTTAACATGATTTTTCTAACTATGTGGGCACTTATTCCCAATTTTTCTTTATTTTTAAAATTTATTTTATTGATTTTTGAGACAGAGTCTTGCTCTGTCCCAGGCTAGAGAGCAGTGGTGCAATCTCGGCTCACTGCAACCTCTGCCCTCTGGGTTCAAGTGATTCTTCTGCCTCATCCCCCCGAGTGGCTGGGACTACAGGCGCGCACCACCACGCCCAGCTAATTTTTGTACTTTTAGTAGAGACCCAGCTAACTCTGGTATTTTTAGTAGAGATCATGGTTTTATCATGTTGGCCAGGATGGTCTTGATCTCTTGACCTCGTGATCTGCCCGCCTTGACCTACCAATGTGCTGGGGTTACAGGTGTGAGCCACCGCGCCTGGCCCCTAATTTTTCACTGTTAAAACCACACCGATCCTAGGTTCCTTGCGATCATTTTGCACTACCCCAATCCTTCCTAGGATTCATTCCGGAATAAAGGGACCCTCGAAAAAGGCCCACCCACTCTCCCAGGGCCAGGAGTGAACAGAGGCTCTGTGTGTCACTGCTGACCCTTGGTCCATTGAGCAGGCTGTATATCTGTAGAGAACAGGCAAAGACAGAACCATCCCCCCAAGACTCTCTTAATGGATCACAGGGATTTTGACCCAGAAGTTAAAAATAAATATGAATATAAAACTCAGCACAGCCCAGGCGCGGTGGCTCGTGCCTGTAATCCCAGCACTTTGGGAGGCTGAGGCGGGTGGATCACTTGAGATCAGGAGTTTGAGACCAGCCTGGCCACCATGGTGAAATCATGATCTCTCCTAAAAATACCAAAATTAGCCGGGTGTGGTGGTGAGCGAATGCCGTCTCAGCTACTCAGGAGGTTGAGGCAAGGGAATCGCTTGAACCTGGGAGGCAGAGGTTGCAGTGAGCTGAGATCACACCACTGCACTCCAGCCTGGGCGATAGAGCAAAACTCCATTTCAAAAAAAAAAAAAAAAAGACTCAGCACAAAAACCAAAGCTCCTGAGTCCTGGGACACAACAGGGGGTACTGCATTTCTTGGACATAACAGTTCATCAGGGGGAACGATCCAAGATGGCCGATCGCTAACATCTCGGGATTGCAGCTCACAGTTAAAGCTCATAGAACTAGAGGACGCCACACTTTCAGACAAATTCTGGTTGCTCAGGAGCAGAAGATTCCCAGCGGAGGAGCTACGCGGGGCACTGGTCTCGCCGGCATCTCCGCACGGCTTGGAGCTGACTAGGCGGGGCTGGCTCCCCTTCTGACCGGGGTTTGGAGGAGCCGCGCGGGTTCCCAGAGCTGACTCCTGAGGCCGGCGCAGAAGTTATGCCGGCTCCTCGGCGCAGAGTGAACGCAACTGGTTCCCCTTCTGACCGAGGTTTGGAGCTCCGGGAAGGCAGACTCGCCTATTAAGGACACAAGAAGGAAGCCAGACAGGAGAAGCCTGGGCAGAAAAACACCATCAGTCTTAACGCCGCTGTTCCTGGCCCTGGGAACTAACATCTTGGACGTCCACTCAAGAAACCTACTGAAAGCTGGTAATTTCAAAGACGACAGGAGGATA
>CM052659.1:4596373-4630984 GCA_028533165.1 Leontopithecus rosalia
GAGGTTGCGGTGAGCCGAGATCGCGCCATTGCACTCCAGCCTGGGTAACAAGAGCGAAACTCCGTCTTAAAAAAAAAAAAAAAAAGTGAAAAAAATGCATACAGTCTCATTATGGAAAATTCGGGAAATACAGGAAAGCGGAAACAAAGGGGAACATCACTCCTCCCGCTCAAAGATAACCACGGTTGCTATTTTGGGATCTTTCTTTCCAGGCTTTTTTCCCAAGAATAGGGGTTTTGTTGCCTCACTTGTTTGTCTGCCTGGCTCATTTCGCAGTTTTAGTCCAATACAGCTGTGCAAAACACTAAATATGCACCTTCACCTTCTGATTCTTTTTCATTCAACATGGGAAGAATAATCTGCCCGTGTTGTGACACATTCTTCACAATCACTATTCTTTTTTCTTTTTGAGACGGAGTTTCACTCTTGTTACCCAGGCTGGAGTGCAATGGCTCGATCTCGGCTCACTGCAACCTCCGCCTCCTGGGTTCAGGCAATTCTCCTGCCTCAGCCTCCCGAGTAGCTAGAATCACAGGCGTGCGCCACCGTGCCCAGCTAGTTTTTGTATTTTTAGTAGAGGCAGGGTTTTGCCATGTTGGTCAGGCTGATCTCAAACTCCTGACCTCAAGTAATCCACCCACCTTGGCCTCCCAAAGTGCCGGGATGACAAGCGTGAACCCCTGAGCCTGCCCCCCTCCTTTCTTCTTCTGAGATGGAGTCTCGCTCTGTCCCCCAGGCTGAAATGCAGTGGTGCAGTCTCGGCTCACTGCAACTTCCACCTCCAGGATTGAGGCAATTCTCCTGCCTCAGCCTCCCGAAGTGTTGGGATTAGAAGCATGAGCCACCATGCCTGGCCCAACTATTCTTTTTTAAAATTTAAATGTTATTTATCCTTCAAATAGGTGACCCATTCTCATGATTCAAAATTTAAAAGGAACAGAAAAGCCTGTGGTGTTGGGTTTGCCTCTAGCCACCTTGTCCCTTGTCACACAGGACCCCTTGGCAGCTGGGGTTGCCAGGGTCTCATGTGTCAGATCAGACACTGCGTCTGCACCCACATGGTGGGGGTGGAGGTGGAATGGTGGCGCTGCACCATGCTTTTTTCCTCTCTCCATCTGCCCTAGGGATCATCTTCAGTATGGCTGTGTCTTAGTTCATTGGGCTGCCGTAACACAATGCCTCAGCCTGCGTGCTTAGACACAACAGAAATTTATTTATTTATTTATTTATTTATTTTTATTTTTATTTTTACTTTTTTCCGAGACGGAGTTTTGCCCTTGTTACCCAGGCTGGAGTGCAATGGCGCGATCTCGGCTCACCGCAACCTCTGCCTCCTGGGTTCAGGCAATTCTCCTGCCTCAGCCTCCTGAGTAGCTGGGATTACAGGCACGCACCACCATGCCCAGCTAATTTTTTGTATTTTTAGTAGAGACGGGGTTTCACCATGTTGAGCAGGATGGTCTCGATCTCTTGACCTCGTGACCCACCCACCTCGGCCTCCCAAAGTGCTGGGATTACAGGCTTGAGCCACCGTGCCCGGCCCAGAAATTTATTTCTCACAGTCCTGGAGGCTGGAAGTCCAAGAGCAGGGACAGGCAGATTCCATGTGTGGTGAGGGCCAGCTTCCTGGAAGTTCACAGATGGCATGTGTCCTCACGTGGTGGTTGAGGCAAATGAGCTAAGCCGGGCCTCTTTCCTGAGGACAATGACCCCATTCATGAAGCTCTTACCCTATGCCCTTATCACCTCCCAAAGGCCCCCCTCCTAATACCATCACCCTGTGGAGGATTTCAGCACTGCAGACGGACGGACGCAAACACCCAGATGGCGGCTGTCTGCGGAGGACTTCCTTATCCTTTCGTGACTTCCTTTTCATGGCACTCCAATGCAAAATTATTATTATTATTTTTAAAGACAGGACCTTGCTATGCTGCCCAGGCAGGACTGCAATGGCTATTCACAGGCACAATCATGCTCACTGCAGCCTCAAACTCCTCCTGAGCTCAAGTGATCCTCCAGCCTCAGCCTCCTGAGTAGCTGGGACTACAAGAGCATGCCACCACACCTAGCTTTTTTTTAGAAAATTACTTTCAGGCCGAGCGCAGTGGCTCACACTGTAATCCCAACACTTTGGGGGACCAAGGCAGGTGGATCACAAGGTAAAGAGATCGAGACCATCCTGGCCAACATGGTGAAACCCCATCTCTACTAAAAATACAAAAATTAGCTGGGCATGGTGGCACAGCCTGTAGTCCTAAGTACTTGGGAGGTTGAAGCAGGAGAATCGCTTGAGCCTGGGAGGCGGAGCCGAGATCCCACCTCTGCACTCCAGTCTGGCCAGCGAGGTGGAACTGAACATTCTTCTTCTGTTAGAGATCTGGGCAATCCCCAGTTGACCCTCATTATAAACAATGCTGTGATGGGCAGCCTTGCACTTAAAGCCATTGTCTGCATTTGGGATTCGTTTCTGGACCCAAGGATAGAGACTTTTATGTATGATCCCAAGTGCTTCTCAGGACAGCAGTAACTGGGCTTGTCACTTGGCACCTCACGGCACTCTGACCAACACTCCAAACTGACTTACTCCTCATCTTCAGTGAATAAGTGACACAAACGATGACCTTGTGTTTGAGCTGTGGGGGATCTGAGCCTCCAGTTCCCAGAGGACTGCCATGACTTTCTACTGTGCGACAACCGCTCCCTTAGGACGTTGACAGCATGACACTGAGCTGCTCTCGAGCTCACTGGGGTGGGCAGGGGGCAGGTGAGGGAGGGGCCTGCCTGCCAGCCCTGGCATCGCTGGCCCAGCTGATCTTCACAGCAACCTAACGAGGGGTGACACACCAGGCAAGCGTCCCAGGGCACGCAGAGAGTACATGGCGGTCACTTCGAGCCCTTGTGTGCGCATCTGTGTTCTCCCACCTACCGCCTGCTGCCCCCAAAGCACCAACGTGCAGCGCGCCCACCTGCACGAGGACTCACTGGGTTGGGGCAAACATGCAAGCTCCAGGGCCCACCACAAACCCAGCACCTGCTTCTTTGGAGGTGCGGCTGTGAGCCTCTGTCTGAACCCTCTCCCCGGTGACTCTGTGGGTGCATCTGGGGCTGGGCAGGAAAAGTTCTAGAGCTGTCCAGGGTGGCCCGAGGCTTCCCCATTCTAGTTTGCACAGGCTTGTGCCCTGCAAACCCTGCCCTCCTCTCAACAGGTCACAGTAAAGTGATGTCTGGAACTGTGTCTTTCACCCCCAAGTCGATGTACGTGGCAACGGCACCACCCACTGGCCAAAGGTTGCTAGCGCAGGGCTGCACTCAGCCAGGTAAGAATTCGGCATCACCAGCTGGGCACCACGGCTAATTCCAGCACTTTGGGAGGCGGAGGCAGGTGGATCACCTGAGGTCAGGAGTTCAAGACAGGCCTGACTAACATGGTGACACCCCGCCTCTACCAAAAATACAAAGTTAGCCGGGCATGGTGCTGCATGCCTGTGATCCCAGCTACTCTGGAGGCTGAGGCAGGAGAATCACTTTAACCCGGGAGGAGGAGGTTGCAGTGAGCCGGGATAGTGCCATTGCACTCTAGCCTGGGCAACAAAATCGAAACTCTCTCTCTCAAAAAAATAATTAATCCTATTTGACTTAAGCCAAAAAAAAAAGAATTAGGCACAGCCTCTGGGCAGGGCAGTGCCCATCTTGGAATGAGCCGAACACTGTTTGCAAGACCTGAAAGTGGAATTTACCCAAGTGTGTTATCTGAGGGTGGCTGAACACATCATGGTGTGCTATGCCGGCGCAGACCAAACACCTGCACACTCAGGGCTCTGCGTGGTGGTGGCCTTCCACCTCCCTGCTCTGCAGCTGTTTTCTGGCAACATCTGTGTGGCCTCTTAGTGCTGGGTGTGCAGAGGGAAGGTCAGAGGAGCCTGGGTTCTGGCTGGGGGATGAACGAGAAGTAAATGAGGCCACGCCATTTATGGTTCCACGTGAGAGGTGTCCCGAAGGACTCTCAAGGCGCTCTCAAGACAGCCTCTTGATGTGAAGGGGGGCACGACTTCAGATAAGAGGCATTTGAGCTGAGGACAGGGGAAGGTGGGGAGAGCATTGGTACCACAGGGAGAGGAAAATGCGGCAGAGTGGGAGGGAGGTGGGAGGGAGGTGGGAGGGAGCCGCCAGAACACAGGGACGCAGTGGGAGAATGGACAGAGGTCAGCAGAGCCAGGCTGCCCAGCCTTGAGGGCCAGGGTGAAGGGCAGGTGGAGGGCCTCAGAGGAGGTGCAAAAGCAGGTTCACTCAGAGAGAGTGACTTGAGCTGGAGGAAGGCAAGCCTCCTCTCCACACATTCCCTTGGGATGCCTCTCAGGCAGAACCATCCAGGAGCCTTCCCCATGGTGCCAACACCCAGGCCTGGCATGGGGACAAATGGGGATGGCTTTAAGCCTGCCCTTCCCAGGGCAGAAGGCCGCTGATGACCCTAGAGCTTGGTTCTCTCCCAGCTTAAAATACCAAAGAAGAAAACTAGGGCCGGGCATGGCGGCTCACACCTGTAATCCCAGCACTTTGGGAGGCCAAAGTGGGTGGATCATGAGGTCAGGAGTTCAAGACCAGGATATCCAACATGGTGAAACCTCATCTCTACTAAAAATACAAAAATTAGCTGGGCATGGTGGCGCATGCCTGTAATTCCAACTACACGGGAGGCTGAGGCAGGAGACTTGCTTGAACCCAGGAGGTGGAGGTTGTGGTGAGCCGAGATCATGCCATTGCACTCTAGCCTAGGCAACAAGAGTGAAACTTTGTCTAAAATAAAAAAAAAAAAACAGTGTCTGTCTCTACAGGTGGCTGGGAAGACTACACAGGGAGAGCCCAGTGTGGCCACGGGCTCATCACAAGTGCTCACTCAGTGGAAGCTCTCCGCAACAGTGACGGTGCCAGGTGCGAGTTCCCAGCTTTCAGCAGATGCCTGAGCGTGCTCTATGCCTCAGTCTGGGGAAACCAAGGGCCAAAGTCCTGCCCTCGTGGGGCTACCACTCTTTATAAGTACAGCAGATCAGGAGCAGAGCAGCAACTGGAAGGAAGGTGGGAGCCAGGCCATCAGGGGCATGGCTGGATATTGTGTTTTGTTTTTGTAGGAACAGGGTCTCACTGTCACCCAGGCTAGAGTGCACTGATGGGATCTCAGCTCACTGTAGCCTCGACCTTCCTGGGCTCAGGTGATCCTCCTGCCTCAGCCTCCCGAGAACCTGGGCATATAGGCACACACCACCACACCCGGCTAATTTTCGTAACTTTCGTAGAGGCAACGTTTTGCCATGTTGTCCAGGCTGGTCTCAAACTCCTGAGCTCCAGTGATGTGCCGATCTCAGCCTCCCAAAGTGCTGGGATGATACTGTTTTTATTCAGAACCTGGAAGAAGCAAGGGCAGGGCCCTGAGGATATCTGGAGAAAAGCCAGTGTGGCCAGAGGGAGAGCTGACAAAGAGTTGCAGGAGGTGAGGTCCCCAAGCCGTGCTAGGCAGGGACAGGGACTCGTGTGTATGCGCGCCTTTGACTCTGGAGGACTCAGCGTGGGCAGCGCTGTGCTCTGACTTCACATCCCCCTGGCTACTGCTGGAGAGCAAATGAGGCGGCAGGAACCAGCAGGGTGACACGTCAGGAGGCTGCTGCAGTGATCAGGTGACCAGGAGAGCAGCACCCCTGGACCCACGTGAGGGTGGGCCTGGGGGGCTGTGCTCAGATCTGGACTTCCTAGAAGGTAGAGCAGCAGGATCTGCTCCCAGAGTCTCATGAGTGTGGGAGGGAGAGGGGTCGACGGAGGCTCCAGGCTTTGAGCCTGGGCACCTGGGGGTGGCAGAGACCATTTACGGAGGGGAGGGAGGCTGGGAGAAGCAAGCATCCAGGTTAGGCCGACCAAGAGGCCGCAGGCGGAGACAGAACCCTAGGACTGGACTGTGGTGTCAAAGCCACGGACTGGATGGCACCACTAGGTGAGTGTGGATGGGGCTGGGGGAGGGGTTCCCTGCCCCACCCAGGGCCCCAGCAAAGCCCTTCAGGTCAGCATCCAGGCACCAGGGACTATTCTCACCCCCATGCCCTGGGGCTGCCTGGGGCTGCCTGGGGCTCACAGACCCCTCCTGAGCCTAGAATTTCAGGGTCACCATCCTGGTGACCAGTAGCCCAGAGGCTTCTCCAAGTCAAAGTGTCAAAACTGTCTCTCCAGCAGCCCCAGACCTGGAGAAGGAGCAAGGAGGGGCAAGTGTTCAAAGCACAGGTTTGAGGCAGAGTCACGGCCCAGACCTACCACCTGCTTCCAGTGTCCATCCTCTCCTGCCAGGCCTGCCAGGGACCCTCACAGTTTCTCTCGAAGGGTGCAGCAGGAACTTGGGACTTGGCCCTCACCACTGCCCAGGGCTCTCAGGCTCAGGCCCGTCCTCCCCAGGGCCACCAGAGGGCGCTCTCTGAAAGTGACCAAGCTGCACTGGAGCCTCTGGGCCACAGAATCAACCCATCCCCAGCTGGGCCAGCGAGCCCCTTCTAAACCAGGCACTGCCAGCAAACCCACTCCAGAGCCTCTACTATATGACGTCCCCCATGTCCACGTCCAACCATCAGCACTCACCGTGGCTTGGTTCATTCTACACACGCACACACACATCCACACATGCATTCACGCGCGCACGCACACACACACGCACACACACAGCTTCCACTCCACTGGAACACACGCTGCCCACTGTTTCAGGCTGAACACATGTGCCACGGTCCGCATGTCTATGTCCCCCCAAAATTCCTGTGTTAAAATCCTAACCCCTAAGGGGATGGTAGAAAGAGGCAGGGCCTTCAGGAGTGAGGGGATGGGGACAGAAGCCTCACAAATGGGATTAGTGTCCTATAAAAGGGCCTGAGAGAGCCCCCCCTGCCAAGTGAGGACACACAAGAAGTGATGCGACATCTATGAACCAGGAAACGGGCCCTCAGCACACGGAACCTGCTGGCACCCTGGTCCTGGCCTTCCAGCCTGCAGGCCTGTGACAAATGCATTTCTGTTGTTCACAAGCCACCAGGCTGTGGTCTTTGTCACGGCAGCCCAGGCTGACAGAGCCAGCAGGCCACTTCCTGCATCTCGCCAGCGTGCTCAGAGCTAACAGCCTCCACTGGCCCCTGGTCTCTGACATGGCTTCCAGTTAGCCTCTTGATAGAGTGGCATCGTGCCTGTGCCTGCGGTGGGGACCTGCACCTCACACTCCCACTAGAACTTGGCTGAGTTTTCCTCCTCTCTGCCTCCCTGGAGGCCACAGCAGGTGTGCTGACCAAGCCCCACAGTGTGGAGGCCATAGCTTCGGCACCAAGGCAGACGCTCTGTCCTCAACACCCAAGGGCTGGCTTCTCCCCAGCAGCTGACTTTAAAGAAAATGTCACCTCCCCAGGGTTGGGGACAGCTGAATGTCTTAGAGCAGCCCTGAGGTTGACACTAGAGATGGTGCCCCTTGTCCCCAGCTGTGGGGTCGCAGGGCCCTTCCCAACAATTTGGGGGCAGGTGGAGAGCGGGCCCCTCATGGGCACAGTGGTACCAGGCCTGTGAACTTCACAGCCAGGAAGTGGCCAAGGCAGAGAGAGCCAAGCCACTTGCCACAGCCACTGGGGTTAGTGAGGGCAGAGGTGTGATTTCCCCTAAGTCTGCTGTCTGGCCTCTATGTCTCAGCTCCTGGCCATGACAATGAATTCCGCCCAACGCAGGCAGATCAGGGCCAGGCTGGCGGGGGACTCAGCATGGCGGGGAGTGGTGGAAGGAGGGCTTGCTTGACGGTTCATCTCTGGTGGGTTCCCACACCTCCTGGCTGAGGCCAAGACCAAGCATAGCTCCAAGGGTCCAGAGCAGAAGTACTTGGGCCACTTCCCCCAATGCCCCCAAGGCCCGGGGCACAAGGGGAAGGCAGGTTGCGGGCCTGGCTCCCCGGGAACTCCTATCCTGAACCCACACTGCTGCGGCCTCCAGGGCCCACACTCTTACCCCGTTCTGGCTGTTGCAATGCCGGGTGCTGATAATGGCACCTGCTTCCTCGATCATCTTCAGGATGGTCCCCCCGTGGACATTGCCGGCCACGTTGGCGTCATCTGGCCGCATGATCCTAGGGCAGAGGAGAAGCAGGGTGAGGCCGCTAGAGAGGACGCCATTCCTGCAATGCTGACAACCCAAGGACAGGAGAAGGTCCCCAAAGAGCTCCATGGCTCCAGAGGAAAGAGAAAGAAGCTTCCACGTGTTTGGGCTCTTCCTAGGTGGTGTGCGTTTCAGGGTTGTGTGCCATCTGCCAGGCCACGGAAGGGGTGCTGAGATGCTGTTTCCATGAGAGAGACAGAGGACAGAGGGGCACTTTCTCCCTTTGAAGCCACATGTCCCCAGCTTGCCCTGGCAGGGAAGGACTGATGGTGAAGACCTTCAGCAAAGCCACAGGGCGAGGAGGCAGCAACTCAGCCCTTGGGGTTCCTGATGACACAGACTGTCACCCTAGAAGCAAACTCCCGGGACCCACCCCCCGCATCAGGAGTCCCAGAGGAGGGACCCACGGCTGTTCTGAGAAGTAGACATGAGACGCAGCTTCAAGACCCTGGGCCCTGTCAGCAGGTGAGCGCCTGCCCACTTCGCGCTGCACTCCTGCGCGGGGGCAGTGCCGAGTCAGGCCCTGGCTGAGGGCAGGGAGCTCTCCCAGGTCAAAGAGAATGGAAATGCCACCTCACTTCCCCAAACAGGAACAACTTCATCCTTGCAGTGAGCAGCCAGCAGCATGGGAGCTCCATGAAATCTCTGGATTCCCAATAAGCCAGCATGGCAGTCCTGCCAGGGCACATTGTCTGGCACCTTACCAGACAGCATCTGGCTGATGAAACCTGCCTTCAAAGGCCAAGTTACCGGGAGAAGAGTAATAGGCAGCGGGCACAGATCCAGGGTGCAGCTTCCACCTGTGGCTCAAGCAGCCTGGCCGGCCCTGCAGCCATTGTGGGGGCCCCAGGGCCAGCAGCTCCTGGGTCTGCATCTCCTCCCTGCTCCTCCAGTAGCTCTGAGGCTGAGCAAGTCATGCTCCAAGAACCATTCCTGGCTCTGGCTCTTACTCGCCGGGTGACCTGGGCAGGCTGTCAAAACCCTCACTCCTCCACGTGCTCATCTGTACAATGGGCAGAATGACAGCGCTGCCTCACGTGACTGTGGGAGGTCACGCAGAACGAACTCTCACTCCACGACAGCACTGGCACATGGCAGACAGTCCGCACATCAGCCGGGAGAACGCTTCTCTCTTTGGTAAGTATTTAGCCAACCCAGTCAGAAGCTCCAAGAAACCCAACATCTAGGCACAGGATGCCACTTCTAGAGCAAATGACCACTGATGTCCTCTAGCAACTGACGGCTGCCCATCCCCAGTACCATCCCTCCACCCTGGATGAGAGTCTGTTATACAAACCGGGGCCCATTTAGGCCAACTGGCTCTGACCCTGAGGTCAGGCAGGACCCGGGGTTCTGCGGCAGCTCAGGGACCGTGGCCTGCGCAGCAGCCGGCACGGCATGACACATGGTGGCTGGGGGATCCCCTAGGATGGGAGAAGGTCCCCAAAGGGCTTGATAGTTCCCAGAGGAAAGAGAAAGAACCTTCCACGTGTTTGGGCTCTTCCTAGGTGGTGTGGCTTCGCAAGTGTTCATTTTTAAATACCTTTATTTTTAAAAGTTGAACTTACTCTATGAAAAGCTTTTGGGTCTTTTGTCTGAGTTACAAGGTGACCAATTATACATCACAAAATGACTCTATCCACCTCTTCCCTTTAAATCTGTCTTCCATTTAGTAGAAAGGGCCTTTCCCACACCAGCTGCAGGGGCCAGAGGGTCCCCTTCCACGCAGGCCTCTCCTGGGGACACCAGCCGAGGCTGTGGGTGGGTGTGGAGAGCAGGGCCCAGCCCCTGGTTCTAGAGCAGTGAGGAAACATCAGCCCAGCGTTTCCCAGGAGCGCCAGAGCCGGCCTCCGGGGCAGTCTGAATGACTGCAGCCGGCCTCGCTTTGCCTGTCTGTGAAGTGCAGCCACACACGTCAGGCTGGTCCTCAGGGCCAGGGCGAGGAAGCACGGGCCGAGGGCCACAGCGGCAGAGGAAGTGCTTTCATGCGGTGGGCACTGAAAACAGGACAGATTGACGGGTAGCCTTTGAGACACAAGGCCAGGGACAGCGCCTGAGGCCGGGGCAGAGCCCGGAACCACCTGGCAACAAGTGGGGGCCCAGCACTTGGCTCTGGGCCGTCAGGAGCACCCACCAGGAACTGAAGACTGCACACCAGCCAGCTCCCATGAGCCTGGCCGCCTTCCTTCGGCACCCGGGTCCTGCACCAAGGACCATCCTAACTCTCCAGCTGGCCACCCAGGAAGCCAGCCTCTGCCTTCTCGGTCAGACACAACCCTCTCCCCAACAGGACCTTATTCCTGCCTGGGGACTATGCTGTCACCTCCAACGCATGAGGCCCAAAGCCCAACTCACTTGCCCCTCCCCCCTTGCCCCCAAATCAGACACCTTCACTCCAAGCTGGGGCAACCAGTGAGTCCCTACCTCAGCTGGGATTCCTTCCCACCCACCACCAGCTGCTCCACACCTGGCCCCTTCCTCTTCCCCTCCCCACCCCCCTCATTCCTTCCAAACAGCTTAGGAACAGCTGGGCCCCTCCAGCCTCCAGGACTCATAAACAGCCCTGTCACTCTCTCAGGCCCCGGCCCCATGGCCTGGCCAAGGCCAACAGTGTCCAAGACAGGGTCATGACTGCCTCTGTCTCCACGAAGGCAGGGGTGAGACCCAGGGGAGCCAGGGAAGCTGCAGCCTCTCACTGGAGACTTTGTTTTCCCATTTCTAATAAAGATACCGGGACAGAAAGCACTTCACACTCCTCTGTACTATTTTTTCGTTTTGTTTTTTGAGACAGGGTCTCACTCTGTCACCCAGGCTGAAGTGCTGTAGCATGATCTTGGCTCACTGCAACCTCCGTCTCCTGGGTTCAAGTGATTCCTCTGCCTCAACCTCCCGAATAGCTGGGATTACAGGCACGTACCGCCACTCCTGGCTAACTTTTATATTTTTAGTAGAGACAGAATTTGCCATGTTGGCTAGGCGGGGCTCGAACTCCTAACCTCAGGTGATCCCCATCTCGACCTCCTAAAGTGCTGGGATTACTGGAGTGAGCCACTGCACCCGGCCCCTTTTTACTATTAAAAAATTGAAATACAGGTTGGGTATGGTGGCGAACACCAATAATCCCAACACTTACAGAGGCTGAGGCAGGTGGATCACTTGAGGTCAGGAGTTCAAGACCAGCCTGGCTAAGATGGCAAAACCCTGTCTCTATGAAAACTACAAAAATTAGCTGGACGTGGTGGTACACGCCTGTAGTACCACACGCTAGTTGGGAGGCTGAGGCAGGGGAATAGCTTGAGCCAGGGAGGTGGAGGTTGCGGTGAACCACACCACTGCACTCCAGCCTGGGCAAAAGCAAGACTGTCACTAAAAAGAAAAAAGAAAAGAAATACATTTTGTCTGGCCAGGCGCAGTAGCTCATGCCTGTAATCCCAGCACTTTGGGAGGCCAAGGTGGGTGGATCACTTGAGGTCAGGAGTTCGAGACCAGCGTGGCCAGTATGATGAAACTTGGTCTCTACTAAAAACACAAAAAAGTGAGCTGGGCATGGTGGGTGGCGCCTGTAGTCCCAGCTACTCAGGAGGCTGAGGCAGAATAACTTGAACCTAGAAGGCGGAGGTCGAAGTGAGCCGAGATGGTGCCACTGCACTCTAGCCTGGGTGACAGGGCAAGACTCTGTCTCTAAAGAAAAAGAAATACATTTGTCACTAGTATTCCTGGGGTTAAAAATTATCTAAAACTAAAGAAAGAAAGACGTGAACACCACACATAGGCAGCTCGGGCAGCGGCACAGGCCTCGCCAGGTTCTGGGAGACTGTTTGCTTCTGAGTCTGACATACTATCCCTCCCCCAGCCCCCACCACATCAAGCCTGCTCTTCTTCCCCCTCCTCTGACCCCAGAAACTTCAGGGAAAGACAGAAAGCTGCCTAGGGTGGGGCCTTTTCTTCGTGGCTGCCTTCTCTCTCCAGGGCTGGCCCCGAGCGCTGCCAGCACTATGCTCCACTGGAGGGTCCTAGTAGGCAGTAGCCCCGGCTGACCGAAGGTCTGGAATGTTACCCGCACCCATAGCCCTGCCCTTTTTCTGTTCCAGCTGCTCCTGTCCCAGATCAAAACCATGTGTGTCTATCCCTTGTAGCCTGAGTGGCCAGTGCTGGGGCCCGAGGCGAATGGAAGCTGATGCTGCCACCCCATTCTCAGCCACCACACTCTCGGACAGTGTCCCCTCTGGAGGGAGCATCTGGCTGATGAGCAGGGCTCTGAGGAAGCTGAGCACACATGAATCAAGGAGGCACTCCCAGAAGGGTACGGCCCCACCTGATCTCCGGGAAAGCTTCCCAGAGGAAGTGACACCTTGGCCAATTCCTGGAGGGTGAGCCAGAAGCATAGGTGGGAGAAGGCTACAAGGAGAGGGAGGGTTTCGGGGCCCAAGGCCAGGAGTGCCCAGTGAGCTCCAGAAACAGAAAGCAACCCCACAAAGCTGGCGCACAGCCCAAAAGGCTGTGAAGAAGACAAGGCCTGAAATAGGGACGCTGCTGTCACGCAGGGCCTCAGGGCTGGGATAAAGTCTGGCTCCATCCTGAAACGAGGCTGTGAGGCTGAAGCCCAGGAACCGCCAATCAGATAGTGTTTGGGGGGACACCTCCCAGGGCCTCTGCGTGGCCTCTCACCCCCATGGCCTCTGCACTCGCCTCTGGCCTTGCTCAGATCCTAGCTGGCCCTCACTGCACAGCCCAGGAGTGACTCTTCCTAAGCAGGAATCTAGCCAAGTCACTCCCTCATTCACACCCTCCAGGGCCTCTCCTATCTACACAAGAAAGACTCAACCTCCCAGTAAGGCATCTGGAACTCTCAGGGATCCGGAAGTTCTCGGCGGGCACACCTGCCCTTTCCACTGCTGTACCTGTCCCAGCAACGTCTGACCCACCCTCTGTGAAGGATAGGGAACCATTTACGATAGGGGAGTGTAAGCCAACACCCCCTCACAGAGAGCACCTGGCACCACCCACCAAAACTCCAGATGCACAGGGACACATCTGGGGATACTGGGGTGCAGGGACAACCATCCCAGGAAGGAGTGTGGGAAACCAGAGGCCTCCATGGACCCTGGAGGAGGACACTAGCTATTGAGTGGGACCTCGAAGAGATTCTGTGTGCCTTTCGGATGCCTTTAAACCATCTCAACCCGTTCACATTTATCAGTGCTCTTTAAAAATGCTTCAAGGCACCACTCAAAACTCAGATCTCATCACACCAGAGGACCAGCCAGTACTCGTCCCAAGACCACCTGCAGCAGCGGCCCTTGGGGTGGCTCAAGCCAGTCCCAAGGCGGGAGTGGGGCAGGGGATGTGTTCCAGGAGTGGAAAGGGAGGGCACCTGGAAGAATCCAGGGAAGCCTGGCAATAAGAGGAGCCGCTCCTGCCCCGGGCCTCTTAGCAGACACCCTAAGGGCTGTCCAGGTCTCCTGTGCCCCAGGGTCCCCTCAAGATGGAGTCCCACCTAAGCCCCATGGACCCTGAGTACTGGGCTGAGTTGAGTCCCCCAACAGCTATGTTTGAGTCCTAACAGAAACTATGAACGTCACCTTACTTAGATAGAGGTCTTGGCAGATACTCTCAAATGAGGTTGCCGAGCCTTAGGGAGAGCCCTCCCTCAACGAGCGGTGTCCTCATAGGAGCAGAGAAATTGTGACATGAGACACAGGAAGTCCAAATGAAGATGAAGGCAGGGACGGGAGCAGCCTCCCACAAAACCTGCCCACTGCTGGGTCTCCAGCCTGAGGAGATTGCTTCCGGTTGTCACCCACGACCTGGTTTGTGGCCACGCCCGGAGGCCTTCACTGCTCCCAGAGAAGGCAGCACAGAGTGGTACGGGGGAGCCCTGAGGTGGCAGTGGCAGCAGCAGCACCCTCAGCCCTGCCCAGCACCCTTGGCCCCGCCCACCTCCCTCGGCCCTGCCCACTACCCTCAGCCCCACCCACCACCCTCAGGCCAGCCCAGCACCCTGGGAGGTGGGGGCGGTAGCCTCCAGGAACCAAACTGACTTGTGGACGAGCCTGGGGCCTCAAAGGCCAGGCACAGGCACACGTGAACGCCTACTCTTTCCATGGGGGACTCTGCCAAACAGAAGCTCAAGCAGCCTTGCTTCTCCTCTTTTTTATTTTCTTTTTGAGAGGGAGTCTCTCTCTGTCACGCAGGCTGGAGTGCAGTGGCTCGATCTCAGCTCATTGCAACCTCCACCTCCCAGGTTCAAGCGATTCCCTACCTCAGCCTCCCAAGCAGCTGGGATTACAGGTTTATCTGGCTTTTGTTTTTTTTATACAGAGTTTTTGCTCCTGTTGCCCAGGCTGGAGTGCAATGACGCGATCTTGTCTCACTGAAACCTCCACTCCTTGGTTCAAGTGATTCTCCTGCCTCAGCCTCCCGAGTAACTGGGATTACAGGCGCTGGCCACCACGCCCAGCTAATTTTTATTTGTTTTTGTATTTTTAGTAGAAAGGGGTTTCACCATGTTGGTCAGGCTGGTCTTGAACTCCTGACCTCAGGTGATCTGCCCACCTCGGCCTCCCAAAGTTCTGGGATTATGCACATGAGCCACTGAGCCTGGCCAATTTTTATACTTTTTAGTAGAGACAGGGGTTTCACCATGTTGGCCAGGCTGGTCTCAAACTCCTGACCTCAGGTGATCCACCGCCTTGGCCTCCTAAAGTGCTGAGATCACAGGTGTGAGCCACCGCGAAGGCCCCTGCTTCTCCTTACTTGCTGCCTAAGGTGGTTCCAGCCGAGTCCCTCCAACCTGCACACCCGCCACTGTATCCCTAGAAGAATGCATGGGAGGAAGGGCTGGGCCGAGGAAAGTTCCTGCAGCACTTCCAGGCCCCAAGCAGGACAGGGAAAAGGCTGACAATGGCCCTGAGCGCCCAGCCTCCACTCTAGCCAGGGGTAGGGGACTGACCCAGGAGGCTCCTTCCTTGTGCAGCCCACAGCCCCCCTGTACCCACTACCCCCAGGGCTAAGGCAGGTAGGAAGCTCAGCAGCACTGGGAAACCACAGGGAACCCAGCCTGGCTGGTGTAAGGGAAGTCGAGGAAGCAAAGTGGGAAAGAAAAGAAAGTCCCTGCTTCCCCGGGGACTCTGGCAGGCTGGGGAGTGCCCTGGGCCCTGTCAGGGGCCCCCAGCTCACCCAGGCCTGCATTTCCTGTCCTGGCTTCAGCCAACCACCTAATGTCAGGGGTCAGTAAGAGCTGGGCCAGGCGGGTGCCCTTCCTGGCTGCATGACGCCAGCCAGCCTGCTGGGCACTCTACCCACCCTCTGCCCACCCCTTCCCTCCAAATGTCCCTAAACAATCCACCCACAGTGGACCCTGCATGGCCTGGACATGTACCTGCTCAGCTGGAAAGCCATGGTGGCTAGGACATCCCAAGATTAGATCCAGAGAAAGGCAAGGGAGCAGGGAAACACCAGAGTCCCAGCCTGACCCAGGTCTGTCCCAGCTCCTCTCACGCCGGGCTTGGAGGGGAGCATCCCCACCCCCACAACTGGCTTCCTGAGCTGCCCAATCTGAGCAGGAAGAGGCTGCCTCGCCAATCCAGAACGTCTACCAAAAACCAGTCGTCATAGAAACCTCGCTTTATAAATAATTACAGGAGGAGTAATTCTGTGAGCCCTTCCGGCTGCCGTGCCAGGAGATCAGGAAGGCACAGGGGCCACTGCTGAGCCACCTTAGGGGAGGGGCTTCAAGGACCTAAGTTCCCTGACAGAGCAAACGGTCCCCTAGTCTAGTCTTTCTCCAGTGTCTCAGCCAAAGCCAGGCCTGGCCCTGCTGCTACCTTCTAGAGAGCCCTGAAACGTAGACAGGGGAGGAGGGTCACGGGCCAGCAGGGACTCCAGCAGGTCCAAGCCTTCATCCCACTGATGGAGCTGGCATCTAGAGCCTGTCCCAAGGGCCAGCTCCCTGGCTGAAGCAAAGTGGACAGGTGGCCCAGCGTCCCTCCTCCTAAGGCCACACCCCGTCCCTCCCCGTCCCCCTTACGCCCAACCTCCACCTCAGAGGCTTCCATGTCTGTCGGGACTTAGCAAGTCTACTACCCTTCCCCAACTCCTGCAGGCTCTCAGGACTGCCAGCTGCCACCTGTGGGTCCCTCAGCCTGTACTCTCTTCGCTCTGCCTCCCCTTCCACTAAGTGTCAGGAATAGAGAGGTCAAACAGTCACAGGGCCGGGGTGCAGGCTCCAGGAGGCCCGGTGCAGGAGGCAGGATGTCATCACTGAGACCTCCCCAATGCCGCCCCCACCAAGGCTGCTTTCCCAGGGATCCTGTGACCAGCAAGGGAATGGAAAGTACCCGGCCAGACCCGGGCCACACAGCGGACTCAACCAGGCTGGGCCTGCAGGCCTCTCAGGGTTAGTGGACCGAGCCTGGCTCCCAGCCTCTGGGCAAGCTTCACACACTTAGTTATGAAAGAGAAAGTTAGGGCAGAGAGGGCTGATTAGACTCAGACAGACGGCCGCTCCCTTATCGAGGCCCTTATCAAACTCCCAGAGCCAGGCTTATTTTATCTCACTAGCCGGGCAGTTCTGGAGGGCTTCCGAGCCTGGGAAGTCACTCTTGTAAATGTTAAATCATTAAATTATTACTAAAAGGACAAGGGCCACTACCCACAAGTCCTCTCACCTATGTGCAAAAAGAAAGAGAAAGAAATGCTCAGCTCACAAACCCCACATGCGCTGGCCCCACCCAGGGATGCTTCATGTCTAGAGGCCAGCAGAGGAGGGGATTCTAAAGGGAACCCACCGACCCACAATGTCTCCCTGGAGGGGAAGTCAGGGGGCTGAGTCTGGGCCCAAGCCTGGCAGTAACCCTTGGGCAGAAAATGTTCCCTGGGCCCTCCATACCCACACAGCCTGGGCTGTCAGCCTCCTCAGCCCCCTTGGCTGCCCACCTCGGCCCATCATCCTGAGTAGCTGGCATCCCAGCGCCAGGGATCTTCAAGCCACGGGGCCTCCTACCCTGGCACACAGGACGGGGCCCCCCAGACACACTTCCCTCCGCTAACCCCAAACAGCCCAGAGTTCCTCTCGGCTCCCAACTCACTGTTTGGCCTTCTCCCCAAAACAGGCCCTGCCGACTTCCTTTCCGAGGACTTTTAGTGACAGGCCTCTCCGAAGCAGGAGCATGGCCTCCCCAGGTCTCCCGCTGGCTCCCTCCCGAAGCTGCCGCCAAATGGAACTCAAGGAGAGAGCTTGGGCCCCAATTCTGTGCCCTTTGGACTTGCCGTCAGCCCTCCAGGCAGGCATTACTGCCTCCCTAAGCAACCCCTCCAACTGGTCCCAGCCCAGGTGTGCCAGGCGCACCAACCACCCCAAATCAGTGAGGACCTACCAGGCTTCTGTAGCAACACAAGTTCAAGCCAGACAGTCCCGCAAAGAGGAAGCACCTGTCAGACAGCTCAGCCTTACAAGTAAATAAACAAGCACGAGCTCCTGTTTCCCATCTACTAAATTAAAAATCATTTTAGTTGATAGAATGATGTCTAGAAATGTTCCCAGCAGCATCATTCACAACCACCCAAAGAGGGAAACGACCCAGAGTCCACCACCGATGTCCCCATCAAACAAACGTGATAATCCATACAATGAGATACTACCGGACCATAAAAAAATGAGGGACCTACAGATCCACAGCAATGCATGGACCAGCCTTGAAACCACACTGAGTGAAAGAAGTCACAGGCTGTCTGATTCCATATATATGAAATGCATTCTGTGGCAGATCCACAGAAACGCAAAGTGGGCTGGGGCGGTCCAGGGCTGCGGGAGGGGCAAGGAGAGTGACTGCTAATGGGTGCAGGCTAATTCCGGGCGGGATGAAAATGTCCTGGAATTAAAGCACGCTGACAGCTGCATAACCGTGTCCATCCATTAAGGTTCAAGCAGAATTGTACAATCAAAAAGGGTAAATTTTATTGAGTTATAACTCAGGAAAGCTGTTATAAACTACAAACAAGGTAGGGCGTGGTGGCTCACGCCTGTAATCCCAGCACTTTGGCAGGTCAAGGTGGGTAGATCATGAGGTCAGGTGTTGGAGACCAGCCTGGCCAAAAAAGTCAAGAAGACAGGCTGGGCACCAAGTATTGGCAAGGATGTGGAGGACTGAAACTCTCATCTACAGCAGCCGGAAACACGAAGCAGCACAGCTACTTTGGGAAGAGTTTGGCAGTTTCTTAAATAAACATACACCTACCATAAATACAGCCACTGTGCTCCTATTATTTATTCATACTCCTATTTACCAATAAAAGCAAATGTCCCTACCAAGGCTTGTAGATGAATATTCATAACAGTTTCCTGTGTAACAGCCTAAAACTGGAAACAATGCAAACATCCATCACCAGATGAACACACTGTGGTCCATCCACACAATGCAGAACAACTCAGCCGTAGAAAGAAATGAACAAGAGGTGGTGGCTCACGTCTGTAATCCCAGCACTTTGGGAGGCCCAGGCGGGTAGATCACCTGAGGTCAGGAGTTCGAGACCACCCCGGCCAACATGATGAAACCTTGTCTCTACTAAAAATACAAAAATTAGCCAGGTGTGGTGGCAGGCACCTGTAATCCCAGCTACTTGGGAGACTGAGGCAGGAGAATCACCTGAACGCGGGAGGCGAAGGTTGCAGTGAGCTGAGATCGCCACACTGCACTCCAGCCTGGGAAAAAAAGTGAAACTCCATCTTAAAAAGAAAAAAAAAAGGAATGAAGGACTGGTACATTCAACAGTGTGGATTAATATCCAAGTAATCGTGCTGAGTGAGGGAAGCTGGACAAAAAGAGAACAGACAGAGGCCCACTCTGTTGCCCAGGCTGGAGTGCAGTGGCACGATCTTGACTCACTGCAACCTCTGCCTGCTGGGTTCAAGCAATTCTCATGACTCAGCCTCCTGAGTAGCTGGGATTACACACACATGCCACCACGCCTAGCTAGTTTTTGTATTATTAGCAGAGACGAGGTTTTGCCATGTTGGCCAAGCTGGTCTCAAACTCCTGACCTCAGGTGGTCCGCCTGCCTAAGCTTCCCAAAGTGTGGGATTACTGGCGTGAGTCACTGTGCCTGGCCCTCAAGAAACCATGTTCTCTGCTCATCCGTTAAGAAGCAGCTTCTCAACTGTTCCTTTATTATGAGATTGCCACAATTCAGCCACATCTTCAGGCTCACTTCTAATTCTAGTTCTCTTGCTGTTTCTACCACATCTGCAGTTACTTCCTCTATTGAAGTCTTGAACCCCTCAAAGTTATTCATGAGGGTTGCAATCAGCTTCTTCCAAACTCCTGTTAATGTGATATTTTGACCTCCTCCAATGAATCACAAATATTCTTTTTTTTTTTTGAGACGGAGTTTCACTCTTGTTACCCAGGCTGGAGTGCAATGGCGCGATCTCGGCTCACTGCAACCTCCGCCTCCTGGGTTCAGGCAATTCTCCTGCCTCAGCCTCCTGAGTAGCTGGGACTACAGGCGTGCACCACCATGCCCAGCTAATTTTTGTATTTTTAGTAGAGACGGGGTTTCACCATGTTGACCAGGATGGTCTCGATCTCTTGACCTCGTGATCCACCCGCCTCGGCCTCCCAAAGTGCTGGGATTATAGGCGTGAGCCACTGCGCCTGGCATTTTTTTTTTTTTTTTTTTGGAGACAGAGTCTTGCTCTGTTGCCCAGCTGGAGTACAATTGCGCAATCTTAGCTCACTACAACTTCCGCCTCCCAAGTTCAAGTGATTCTCATGCCTCAGCCTCCCCAGTAGCTGGGATCAAAGGTACAAGCCACCACACCTGGCTAATTTTCATATTTTTAGTAAAGACAGGGTTTTGCCATGTTGACCAGGTTGGTCTCAAACTCCTGACCTCAGGTGATCTGCCCACCTCAGCCTCCCAAAGTGCTGGGATTATAGGCATGAGCCACCACACCAAGCCTACAAATATTTGTAATGGCATCAAGAATAGTAAATGCTTTCCAAGAAGTTTTCAATTTACATTGCCCAGATCAGAAGACTCATTATCTATGGCAGCTAGAGCCCTACAAAACGCATTTCTTAAACAATTAGACTTGAAAGTCACAATTACTCCTTGATCCACAGGTTGAGAACGGATGTTGAGTTAATAGGTGCTGCCGTTTGGATATTTGCTCCCCTAACCTCATGTTGAAATTTGATCCCAATGTTAAGAGGTAGGACCTAATGGGAAGTGTTTGGGTCACAGGATGGATCCTTCTGGAAGGACTTGGTGCCATCCCCATGGTAATGAGTGAGTTCTCACCTTACTGGCCTCTGGGAAAACTAACAGTTAAAAGGAGCCTGGCACCTCCCTTCTCTCTCATGTCTCTGGCCATGTGATCTGCACATACCAGCTTCCTTTCCCCTTCCGCTGTAAGTAGAAGCAGCCTGAGGCCCTCACCAGAAGCAGACGCTGGCGCCATGCTTCCTGTACAACATGCAGGACCAGGAGCCAAATAAACCTCTTTCCTTCCTAAATTATCCAGCTTCAGGTATTCCTTTATAGCTATACAAATGGACTAAAGACAGCAGGCATGAAAACAAAATTAATCTCCTTGTGCATCTCCATCAGAGCTCTTGGGTTACCAGGCGTATTGTCAATGAGCAATATTTATTATTATTATTATTATTTTTTTTTTTTTTTGAGACGGAGTTTCGCTCTTGTTGCCCAGGCTGGAGTGCAATGGCGCGATCTCGGCTCACCGAAACCTCCGCCTCCTGGGTTCAGGCAATTCTCCTGCCTCAGCCTCCCAAGTAGCCGGGATTATAGGCACGCGCCACCATGCCCAGCTAATTTTTTGTATCTTTAGTAGAGACGGGGTTTCACCATTTTGACCAGGATGGTCTCGATCTCATGACCTCGTGATCCACCCGCCTCGGCCTCCCAAAGTGCTGGGATTACAGGCTTGAGCCACCGCGCCCGGCTTATTATTATTTTTTTGAGATGGAGTCTCCTTCTATTGCCCGCCCTGGAGTGCAGTGGTGCGATCTCAGCTCACTGCAACCTCTGCCTCCCCGGTTCAAGTGATTCTTCTGCCTCAGCCTCCCAAGTAACTGGGATTACAGGTATGCACCACCATGCCCAGCTAATTTTTGTATTTTTTTAGTAGAGATGGGGTTTCACCAGGTTGGCCAGGCTGGTCTTGAGCTCCTGACCTCAGGTAATCCTCCCACCTCAGCCTCCCACAGTGCTGGGATTACAGGTATGAGCCAACACACACAGCCAATGATAAGTATTATTTTGAAAGAAATTTTTTTTTCTGAGCAGTAGGTCTCAAAAGCAAGCCTAAAATATTCAGAAAACTATGCTATAAACAGATGTGCTGACATCTAGGATTTGTTGTTCCATTTACAGAACACAGGCAGAGTAAATTTAGCATAATTCATAAGGGCCCTAGGACTTCCAGAAGAGTAAATGAGCACTGGCTTCGACTTAAAGTCACCAGCTGTATAAGCCCCTAACAAGAGAGTCAGTCATCCTTTTTTTTTTTTCAAGACAGATTCTCACTCACTCTGTCACCCAGGCTAGAGTGCTGTAGCATGATCTCAGCTCACTGCAACCTCTGCTTCCCAGGCTCAAGCAATTATCCTGTCTCAGCCTCCTGAATAGCTGAGACTACAGGTATGTAGCTACCACACCCAGCTAATTTGTTTATTTTTAGTAGTTACAGGGTTTTGCCATATTGGCCAGGCTGGTCTCAAACTCCTGACCTCAGGTGATGTGCCTGCATCAGCCTCCCAAAGTGCTGTGATTACAGATATGAGCTACCACACCTGACCTTTGAAGGCAGGGACACCTTTGAAGATAGGCATTGACTTTTCCTCCATAGTAATGAAAGTCCTAGATATTATCTTTTACTTTATTTATTTATTTATTTATTTTTCTTTTTTTTTAAAGACAGGGTTTCACCATGTTGGCCAAGCTGGTCTTGAACTCCTGACCTCAGGTGATCCGCCCACCTCGGCCTCCCAAAGGGCTGAGATTACAGGCATGAGCCACCATGCCCAGCCAAAAGTTCTAGATGTTATCTTTTTCCAATAGAAGGTTGTTTCACCCACATTGAAAACCGGCTCACCCCTATAATTCCAGCACTTTGGGAGGCCAAGACGGGTGGATTGCCTGAGCTTAGGTGTTTGCGACTAGCCCAGGCAACACGGTGAAGCCCGTCTCTACTAAAATGCAAAAAATTAGTGAGGCATGGCAACATGCAACTGTAGTCCCAACTACTCAGGAGGCTTAGGCAAGAGAATTGCTTGAACCCGGGAAGCAGAGGTTGCAGTGAGGCGAGATCATGCCACTGCACTCCACCCTGGCAAGAGCGAGACTGCCTCTCAGAATAAAAAAGGAAAGAAAGAAAACAAACCTGGGCTGGGCGCAGTGGCTCACACCTGTAATCCCAGCATTTTGCGAGGCTGAGGCGGGTGGATCACTTGAGGTCAGGAGTTGGAGACCAGCCTGGCCAAGGTAGTAAAACCTCATCTCTACTAAAAATAAAAAAATTAGCTGGGCATGGTAACATGTGCCTGTAGAGGCAACTACTCGGGATGCTGCAGCAGGAGAAACGCTTGAACCTGGGAGTGGAGGCTACAGTGCGCCAAGATTGTGCTACTGCACTCCAGCCTGGACGACAGAGCAAGGCTCTGTCTCCAAAAAGAAAAAAAAGAAAAGAAAACCTATTGTGTGGCCACCCTCATCAGAGATCTCAGCTGGATCCTGATAACTGCTGCAGCTTCTCCAGCAGCACGTGCTGCTCCATCTTGTTCTTTCATGTTATGAAGGGGGCTGCTTTCCTTCAACCTCATGAACCAACCTCTGTTAGCTTCACACATTTCCTCTGCAGCTTCCTCACCTCTCTCAGCCTTCAGAGAATTGAAGAGTGAGGGCCTTGCTCTGGATTAGGCTTTGGCTTAAGGGAATGTTGTGGCTGATCTGATCTCCTATCCAGACCACTAGAGCCCTTCTCCGTATCAGTAGGAAGGCTGTTTTGCTTTCTTACCATTCATGTGTTCACTGGAGCAGCACTTGTAATTTCCTTCGAAGAACCTTTCCTTTGCATTCATAATTTGGCTAACTGGCACAAGAAGCCTTAGCTTTCAGCCTAGCTCAGCTTTCAACATGACTTCCTCACAAAGCTTCATCATGTTCAGCTTTGGTTTTTTGTGGTTTTTTTGAGACAGAGTCTTGCTCTGTCACTCACGAAGTGCAGTGGCGCAATCTTGGCTCACTGCAACCTCCGCCTCTGGGTTCAAGTGGTTCTCCTGCCTCAGCTTCGAAGTAGCTGGGACTACAGGCATGTGCTACCACACCTGGCTAATTTTTTATATTTTAGTAGAGACAGGGTTTCACTATGTTGGCTAGGCTGGTCTCGAACTCCTGGCCTCAAGTGATCCGACTGCCTAGGCCTCCCAAAGTGCTGGAATTATAGGCATGAGCCACCACCCCTGGCCTCCAACTTTTGGCTTAAAGTGAGAGATGTGTGACTCTCTCCTTCACTAGAACACTTAGAGGTCACTGCTGGATATTAATTGGCCTAATTTCACAATTGTTTGTCTCAGGGAATAAGGAAGCCCAAGAAAAGGGAGCGAGATGGGAAAACAGCAGGTCACTGGGGCAATCAGAACACACACAACATTTCCCAGTCAAATGTGCTGTCTTACCCGAATGCAGTTTATGATGTCCCAAAACAATTGCATTAGTAACACCAGAAACTACTGGTAATAGATCACCATAACAAAGATAACAATAATGAAAAAGCTTAAAATATTGCAACAATTACCAAAATATGACATAGACACACTGTGTGAGCACAGGCTGTCTGAAAAACGGTGCCAATAGACTTGCTCAATGCAGGATTGCCACAACTTTTTTTGAGACAGAGTCTCACTCTGTCGCCCAGGCTGGAGTGTAGGGGTGTGATCTCAGCTCACCATAGCCTCCGCCTCCCAGGTTCAAGCAATTCTCCTGCCTCAGCCTCCGAGTAGCTGGGAGTACAGGCACAAACCACCACGCCCAGCTAACTTTTTCTATTTTTAGTAGAGACAGGTTTTTGCCATGTTGGCCAGGCTGGTCTCAAACTCCTGACCTCAGGTGATTTGTCCACCTTAGCCTCCCAAAGTGCTGGGATTACAGGCATGCACCACCACACCCTACCCAAACTTTCGATTTGTAAAAGGTGCAGGACCTGGCCAGGCACAGTGGCTCACGCCAGTAATCCCAGCACTTTGGGAGGCCGAAGCAGGTGAATCCCCTGAGGTCAGGAGTTCAACATCAGCCTGGCCAACATGGTGAAATACCGTCTCTACTAAAAATACAAAAATTGGCTGGGCATGGTGGCAGGCGTCTACAATCCCAGCTACTCGGGAGGCCAAGGCAGGAGAATCACTTGAACCCAGGAGGCCGAGATTGCAGTGAGCTGAGATTACGCCACCGTATTTCAGCCTGGGTGACAAGAGCAAAACTCCGTCTAAAAATAATAATAATATAAAAAAAAGCAGGACCTGCAAAGTGCAATGAAAGGAGGTCTGCCTGTGCCTAGGTCAAAACTGCTCAAACTGAATACTCTCAATATGTGCAGTTATAGAAATTATTCCTACATAACTCTGTTTAAATAAGTATCTCTCCCGCCTCCACCCTTTAGAGAATCAAATATTTATGGCAAATGTATTGGGTTTGCTTCTACTTGAGGCACATACTCTGGGCAAGTTTCCTGGAATTCAGCCAATTTCTGCAAGGGAAGGTGGCAGCAAGCGCAGTGAAGTCACCTGGGGACAGAGGCCTGGTCCCCATGCTGGCAGCTTTGCCCACACATCCCTCAGCCCGACCAGAGGCGGGAGACACGTGGCCCAATGGCCCTGGGAGCTCCAGTTACAGAGTCACTAAGAGCCCTGCCCAACCAGGCACTGATTGCAGCCCTCCCACATGCCCATGGGGACTGAAGGCATGTCCCTCGTTGGGCAGACCAGCAGGCCCTGGGCACTTCAGAGTATGGGGCCAGTGGGTCAGTCTCATTCTCTGAGTCTCATCCTCGGAGTCTCATTCTCTGAGTATGTCTCCGATCACACTGGGCATGGGGCCTATGGCGAGAAGCTGAGCTCCTTTGTGTGGGGGGCCTAGGAATCTGCCCTGCCCGACATCCTGGAGGCCACATGGTAGAGGAGGGGCAGATGGAAATGGCTGAGGAGATGAGGTCTGCACTCTACAGCAGTCCCTGCCCCACCTGCCACACACCCCTAGGTCACTGCGCATAAAAGGCCCCAGTGTCTCTACCTGTAAATGGTGGGAGAACTGCCGAGCTGAGAGTTCTCCGTGGCTGGGACACCCTACATTATTCCACAGACTCCCCCTAACCTAGGACAAGCCCTGGCATCAGTGAACCCTGGGTCTCGGCTCATTGAAAGGAACAACCACATCAGTAGTCAGAGGAGAAAAACCAAGTTGGGCATCTGCTGAAAGTGATGGCTTCCCTCGTTCCTCCTAATTAGCTACACGGCTGAAGTTCCTACTTCACTGACATTAACACTTCAGCTCTGAGAAAGACACTGTTAAGATAATGGCGACAAGCCACAGACTGAGGGAATGTTTACAAAACGTATATCCAACAAACAACGTGTATCTAAAACATACAAAGAACCCTTAAAACTCAACAGTAAGAGGCCAGGCATGGTGGCTCACACTTGTAATCCGAGCACTTTGGAGGTAGCTCGAGACCAGCCTGGCCAACTCGAAGAAACCCCTAAAATTATCTGGGTGTGGTGGCAAATGCCTGTAATCCCTGCTTGGAGGTTAAAGCACGAGAATCCCTTGAGCCAGGGAGGTGGAGGCTGCAGTGAACCAAGATTGCACCACTGCACTCCAGCCTGGGTGACAGTGAGAGTCTCTAATCTCTGGAAAAAAAACAAAACAGAACAAAAAACTCAATCATAAGGAAACAAACAACCCAATTAAATATTAAAATATGGGCCAGGTGAGATGGCTCACACACATGATTTACTCGAGGTCAGGAGTTCCAGACCAGCCTGGCCAACGTCGTGAAAACCTGTCTCTATTAAAAATACAAAAATTGGCCAGGTGCAGTGGCTCATGCCTGTAATCGCAGCACTTAGGGAGACCAAGGTGGGTAGATTACCTGAGGTCAGGTGTTCAAGACCAGCCTCACCAAAATGGTGAAACCCCATCTCTACTAAAAATAGAGGTTGTAGTGAGCCAAGTTCACACCACTGCACCCCAGCCTGGGCAGCAGAATGAGACTCCGACTCAAAAAAAAATTAGCCAGGCGTGGTGGCAGGTGCCTATAATCCCAGCTACCCAGGAGGCTGAGGCAGGAGAATCATCTGAACCTGGGAGTCAGAGGTTGCAGTGAGCCGAGATTGTGCCAGGCATTCCAGTCTGAGTGACAGAGTAAGACTGAGTCTCAAAAAAAACTAGCCAGGCACAGTGGCGTGCACTTGGAGTCACGGCTACTTGGAAGCCTGAGGTAGGAAGATCACTGGAGCCCAGGAGGTCGAGGCTACAGTGAGCCGTGATTGTGCCACTGCTTTCCAGCCTGGGTGACAGAGCAAGACTCTAAAAATAAGGTGGGGGCGGGGGCAGGGGGCCAAAGACTCGAACAGACACCTGATGTAAGAGGATACACAGACAGCAAATACGCACACGAAAAGTTGTTCAACACCATATGTCATTTGGAAATTGCAAATTAAAACAACACTGAGACAGCCCTACATACCTGTCAGAATGGCCTAAACCCAAAGGACAGACAGGATCAAAAGCTGGTGAGAATGCCCAGCACAGGCACCCTCATTCACTGGCGGCGGGAATGCAAAATGGCACAGCTGCTTCGGAAGACAGTTTGGCGGTTTTCTGCAAAGCTAAACATCCTCTTCAATTAAATCAATCCAATATCCCATTAAATATATTTAAAAATATCAGAATTCTACAGATTCCAGGTACTATGGACCTATTCCACATGGATTAGTAAGAGGACGAATCTTCTTTAAGATTTGGCCTCTGAGTGATTTTAGATTTTCGTGTGCCGGCCCTAATGGCCACAGATCTTCTGGTGATTAGTAAGCAATTATTCTCTTGACTTGATTATTGTGTCTCCTGTTCATGTGAATTTACCACTCCTGCTGAAACCATGTACTTACCAATAAACTATTTGCTATTCAAAAAAGAAAAACAAAAAAATACATGTAAAAGCCAAGTGCGGTAGCTCACGTTTATAATCCTAGCATTTTGGGAGGCTGAGGCGGGAGGATCACTGGAGCCCAAGAGTTTGAGACCAGCCTGGGCAACACAGCGAGATTCCATCCATCTCTATTTAAATAATTTAAAAAAGAATACATGGGTAAAAACCTGGTTAGGTACATGGAAGCAGTTACAGGCAAAATCAAGTAAAAAAGAATCCAAGTCTGATACGGGTGAATTAAGAATCTTCCTAATACGTGTCAGATAACACGGGTCAATTCAGCAACTTCAGACTGGTTTATGAGTGTCACCACTTCTAATAGCCTGGCTTTTATAAGGCACAAGACAAGGCGAGGTCTGCCTGTCATTAAAGGAAGCACAGAGCGTCGATCATACAGGATGTAGTTTCCTGAGACGGCAGAGTATCAAAAGCAACTCCATTGTGAAAGCTGAGCTCCAAATACGTGCAACAGCTGAGTTGTTTGGCACTTACTGCAAACAATGGCACCAGTTATAAGGCTAAAGCGTCCACCTGCTACGGCGCCACCTCTGTCCTGATTGTTTCCACTAGGGCAGCACTGGGTGCCCGAGAGGTGATGGCTCAAGGCGAGACTGGAACTGTAGGCCTGGGGACTGTCAGCAGAGGAGGGAGGGGCAGCGTCTGTAACCACCATGCCCCCTGCTGGTGGCCAAGATGCTCCAGGTCAGTGCAGGACTCTGGGAGAGGGTCCAGTCCCACAGTGATACATTTTACAGCAAAGCACACCACACCACAGGCCTTACACCTCCCAGCCAACAAGTCTCATGGGGGCAGGTACCGTGGGGCCTTCTCCCAGTCCCAGGCTCACAGGCACATGCCCAGCAAGAGCAATGCTCTGGCCCTCCGGAACCAGGGACTTGCTTTCCTTTACTCACCCAAGGCTCACGCCTGCCACAGCTGAGCCTCCGGCCTTGAGGCCAAAGAGTTCAAGACAGGGCACAGAGGCACCTGGGCTGTCTGGCATGGCCCTGGCAAGGTCTCCTGTGGGGACCTACCCCAAGGGAGGCCTGGACAGCCAAGAGCCTGTCACGTGCCATGGGACAGCCTAAAGCCACAGAAGAACATTTTGGGGAGAAGGAGGGAAGGGGGACAGAAAGGCTGGCAGAGGGCAGGGGCTGGTGTGCGGCAGGGGTAGGGGAAAGAGTGGAAACGTGCACAGCATGGCCTGCCCCTGAGAAGTGATGTCCCTAGGGCCCTAGTTTTATTATTGCTCAAGGGCTTTCTGTTTCTGTCCTTGAGATCAGAGACAAATGACCCTCAGGAATGAAAGTTCAAAGAAAGGGTCAGTGGCTATCTTTAGCCTCCACCTGCCAGCTGTGACCGCAAGCAACTCCACTTAACACCTGCTTCCCAGCCTATAAAGAGGTGTGTCCATGTGCAAACAGAGCTGGATCCCATCACAGGTAACAATTAATTCAAGATAGGTCAGCCAGGCGTGGTGGCTCACGCCTATAATCCCAGCACTTTGGGAGGCCAAGGCGGGTGGATTACTTGAAATCAGGAGGTTGAGATCAGCCTGAGCAACATGGCAAAACCCTGTCTCTACTAAAAATAAAAAAATTAGCTGGGCACGGTGGTGGGTGCCAGTAATCCCAACTATTGTAGGGAGTCTGAGGCAGGAGAATTGCTTAAACCCAGGAGGCAGAGGTTGCAGTGAGCTGAGATCACACCACTGGACTCCAGCCTATGTGACAGAGCGAAACTCCATCTCAAAAAAGAAAAAAAAAAAGATCGGTCAAATACCTAAATGTAAACTATAAAATTTGTAAGCTATAAAACTTTTTTTTCTTGAGACAGGGTCTCACTCTGTCACCCAGGCTAGAGTGCAGTGCTCTGGCCTCTAACCCACTTCACTGTAGCCTTGACCTCCCCGTTCAAGACAGGGCACTTGAACCACTCCCAGGTTCAAGCAGTCCTCTCACCTCAGCCTTCCAAGCAGCTGGTACTACAGGCATGTACCATCACACCATGGTGAGCCGAGATAACACCACTACACTCCAGCCTGGGCAACACAGCAAGACTCCGTCTCCAAAAAAAAAAAGAAAAAGAAAATATGCTTCTTAGACATGACAACAAAAGCACAAGCAACCAAACAGAAAGAGAAAATGGACTTTACCAAATTAAATACTTTTGTTCTTCTGAAAAAACCGTCAAACGTAAAAAGACGGTCAGCCAGGCACACTGGCTAACCCTTGTAATCCCAGCACTTTGTAAGGCCAAGGCGGGTGGATCACTTGAGGTCAGGAGTTCAAGACTAGCCTGGCCAACATGGTGAAACCCTGTCTCTGCTGGAAAAAAAATACAAAAATTAGCAGGGTGTGGTGGCGCACACCTGTAGTCCTAGCTCCTCGGGAAACTGAGGCAGGGGAATCACCTGAACCCAGGAGGCGGAGGTTGCAGTGAGCTAATATTATGCCACTGCACTTTAACTGGGTGACAGACACAGTGAAGAAGAAGTAAAAAGACAACACAGCGAGTGAAAACAAATACTTGCAAATCACATCTGAAATAGCCACTGATGAAAAAGAACAAAGCTGGAATATTCACACTTTCCGATTTCAAAACTTATTACAAAGCTACAATACTCAAAACACTGTGGCACTGGCATAAAGACAGACTTAAGAATCAACAGAACAGAGAGCCCAGAAATAAACTCAAATGATACATATGATCAAATGATCTGTGTGACAAGGGTACAAAGACCTTTCAATGGGGGAAAGATAGTCTTTTCAACAAATGGTGCTGGGAAACTGAATTTTCCCAGCAAAAGAATGAGTTGCACCTTTACCTAACACCATATACCAAAACAACAGCAACAAAAAACCCTCAAAATGGGTCATAAGCCTAAAAGTAAAACGTAAAACTGTAAAACTCTTAGAAGAAAACATAAGACTAAAGTTTTACAACACTGGATTTGGTGACGATTTCTTGTCTATGAAACCAAAGGCACAGGGAACAAAAGAAAAAGGTAGACAATTGTATTCCATAAAAACTTTAAAATGTGTGCATCAACAGACAACATCAGCAGAGTAGGAACACATTGCACAGAACGGGAGAAACTATTTGCAAATCATAAATCCAATAAGGGATTAATATCCAGAATAGGGCCGGGCTCAAGCCTGTAATCCCAGCACTTTGGGAGGCCGAGGCGGGTGGATCACGAGGTCAAGAGATCGAGACCATCCTGGTCATCATGGTGAAACCCCGTCTCTACTACAGATACAAAAAATTAGCTGGGCATGGTGGTGCGTGCCTGTAATCCCAGCTACTCAGGAGGCTGAGGCAGGAGAATTGTCTGAACCCAGGAGGCAGAGGTTGCGGTGAGCCGAGATCGCGCCATTGCACTCCAGCCTGGGTAACAAGAGCGAAACTCCATCTCAAAAACAAAACAAAACAAAACAAAATATCCAGAATATAGAGAACTCCTAAAACTCAGTAATAAAAAAACAAGCATACACATTGCATACATGTATCAAAATACCACACTATGCTATAAATATGTACAATTATTATATGTCAAAAATAATAAAAGCAAAAATGGACAGAGGGACGTTTTCAAGCACCAAAAGCTTTAGTTATCAGTTTCAGAATACTGATGAAAATTCGAAAAATATATATATGGATACTTATAAAGATACATAAGTATATAACATGCACATAATATACACTCGCCTCGGCCGGGCATGGTGGCTCACGCCTGTAATCCCATCACTTTGGGAGGCCGAGTCAGGCAGATCACCTGAGGTTGGGAGTTCGAGATCAGCCTGACCCACATGGTAAAACCCCGTGTCTACTAAAAATGCCAAATACTAGCTAGGTGTGGTGGTGCATGCCTGTGATTCCAGCTACTGGGGAGGCTGAGGCAGGAGAATCTTTTGAACCTGGGAGGTGAAGGTTGCGGTGAGCTGAGATCACACCATTGCTCTCCAGCTTGGACAAGAGCAAAACTCCGTCTCAAAAAAAAAAAAATACAAAAAAATTAGCCATGTGTGGTGGCATGCACCTGTAATCCCAGCTACTTGGGAGGCTGACAGAGGAGAATCACTTGAATCCAGGAGCTGGAGGTTGCAGTGAGCTGAGGATGGAATTATCTCGGGCTGCTTATTCTGATTATTACCGGTAAGCAAAGGCAGCAACTCTGGCAGTCACTGATAAGAGAAGGTAAGCAGCTTCACCTCTTTGCATTCTGCAAAGTAAACTAGCAGTCTTACAGAAGCCAAGGTTAGCAGTCATTGTGGGGAGAATGGAGCAACCTTCACAACTTACTTTAAAAACAGTTTTGTCTTGTATAAAATGGCGTTGTTCAGGTTCTAACTCTAGGCCAGCTATATCACACTATCACCCCTTTCAAAATGGACAGAGGTCATGGCCCTATAGCTGCGTAAACAAGCTGAAATCTTCTAGCTTGTACACTGTAGTGGATGAACTGCATGCCATGTGAACTATAATCCAGCAAAGCTGGCAGAAAAGAGGAGGTGTGTACAGCCACTCAACAGAGTTTCTGTAAAGTTTACAAGAAATACAGTATGCAAAAGCCATCTCTGTAAGCAGCTCAACACTGCACTGTTAGGATCAGCCAATCGTGCAGGACAGCTCCCTCTGGGCCGCACTCCAATCTTCTGATCTAAAATCACAGATCAACCTCCTGACTGGGGACAAAGCAGGGCATGGATGCCGGCTGCCAGGGGTGGGCCAGCACAGCTGCTGGCTTGCAGGGATGGGCCTTGATCGGCAGACGCCCACATTCCCATGGCCCAGGGCTACCAGGCTCACCTCATCCAACAAAGCCCAGGGGGTTCTGCTGGTCCCTAGGGGAGGGTTCCACTGGTTGTTGGGCAAAGAACATACCACTGAGGATGGACACTTAAGTGGGCACCTTCAATCCAGCAAAACACACAGCTCATTCAATACCCGGCCCTACTATCCCTTCCAAAAACTCCTCCAAGTTATGTGGCCCAAGGCCCTGGGGCAGGCTGCCAATTCAGCCTCACAAGCAGGACACAATGACACAACATATTCCCAGTCATCCTACCTGCCAGTAGTGTAGGCTCCAGAGGGTGGGAGATCAGCCCTGGGTCCAACCGCCTGGATGGGAGTGCAGCACCCTCTCCGGGGCCCCACACATCCCTGGCCGTCCACCAGCCTCCTGGAAGATTTGTGCCTTACAAATTCACAGAGACGGAGAGCCCTGGCAAGCAGCTTCATCCCGTGGTAAGTGCGAAAACTGTTTGCCCAGCGCCAAGCATGGAGCCCGGCAGAGCCCACGCCTGTGCCGGCCTGGCTGGCTTAGCAGTGAGCCGGCGGTGACGGAAAGCACCAGGCTGCCCCTCCTCCTAGGACTGCCTCTCCCACACGAGTCCCCAGCAAGGTGGAACTGGATCTGGAATTGGATCACAGGATGTTCTCTGCAGCAGACCAGTGATGAAGGAATTCATGACTCAGCATGAACTCAGACAGGGAGACAGGGCAAAGCCGCCGCCCCTCTGTGGGAGAGGATGAACTGGGGGGAGCCGCAAGCCACACTCAGAAGGGTTCCCACCTCCAGGACCTTAAGCCTCACACCACTCAGGCTGGCCTTCAGGTAGGTGGAAGAATGGGTTCCACCTGGGCCAAGAGGGCTGGCACATAGGCACCAGGAGATCTGGAAGGTTGAGGGGAAGCCACGGAAGGCCAGCACACCCGCACAGCATGGCAGGTGCCTGGCCCTCCTCTGACAGTGGCCCTCAAGCTCCAGGAAGACTGAGGAAAATGCAGATTCCTGGGCCTACCTCTCCCTGACCTTCCCCAGCCCTGGAGTTACAGGCATTAGCCCTGGGGCAGGGGCCCAGGAGCCTGGTTTTCTTTTATTCTTTATCGTGGTAGATATTAAATGCTTACAGTAGAGGGAGGTGGGAGTGAACCCCCATGTCCCCATCAAGCAGCCCTGAAACAGTCAGCTCAGGGCACCTCTGGTCTCTCCGCCCACCTGCTCCCCATGCCAGGTTATTCTGTGGCAAATCCCAGACTTCCCAGTACAACATCTGTAAATATGTCAGCATTTCCTCTAAAAGACAAAGCCTCCTTGTAAAAAAACATAAAGAAGGGGCATGGTGACTTATGCCAGTAACTCCAGCACTTCGGGAGGCCCAGGTGGGAAGGAAGATCGCTTGAGCCCAGGAGTTCGAGCCCTGCCTGGGCAACAGAGACCATGTCTCTACAAAAAAATGTTTAAACATTAGCCAGGTGTGGCGGCATGCACCTGTAGCCCCTGCTACTCAAGAGGGAGGCTGAGGAGAGAGAATCCCTTGAGCCCAGGAGGTTGGGGCTGCAGAGAACCGTGACTGCACCACTGCACTCCAGCCTGGTCAACTAAGCGAGACCCTGTCTCAGAATAAAAATAAAAACATAACCACAGATCAAAGATCCCACCTAATATATCCAAATTCCTGATATCATTAAATAGCAAGTACCTTCACGTTTCTGTACTAAATGAACTGAAATCTGCATTTGTGAGCTTCATTCACAAGAACCCAAATCTTTGTTGACTGGTGAAGAGAAACTGCAGTGTACAGGGCACAGGGGGCTGCAGGGCCACGGGGACACAGCAGTGAGGCGCAGCGCCCAGCTCGATGCAGTTCCATCCACATGTAATTCTAGAAGAGGCACAGCCAGTGAGAGAAAGCCGATCTTTTTGCCAGGGGCCAACAGTAGGGAACTTTTGTGGGGTTTAGAAATATTTGACATCACAACTGGGCCGGTCATTACACAGCATGCCCATTCATCAAAACTCAGCGAACCGCACGTTTCAAATATTCTTGTATATGCATTAAAAATACACCTCAATAAAGTTGGTTTGAAAAAGCAAACTACAAGGCCGGGCGCGGTGGCTCAAGCCTGTAATCCCAACACTTTGGGAGGCCGAGGCGGGTGGATCACGAGGTCATGAGATCGAGACCATCCTGGTCAAAATGGTGAAACCCCGTCTCTACTAAAGATACAAAAAATTAGCTGGGCATGGTGGCGCGTGCCTGTCATCCCAGCTACTCGGGAGGCTGAGGCAGGAGAATTGCCTGAACCCAGGAGGTGGAGGTTGCGGTGAGCCGAGATCGCGCCATTGCACTCCAGCCTGGGTAACAAGAGCGAAACTCCGTCTCAAAAAAAAAAAAAAAAAAAAAAAAAAGAAAAAGCAAACTACAAAACAATTATCCTACCTTAAA